>JAPDFK010000197.1:0-87396 GCA_027569635.1 Lasiosphaeriaceae sp. G1095 | reverse complement strand
CGGGGGGGACCCGGGGGGTTTTTATATAATTTTTTTTTCTCGCGTGGGACCCCGTATTTGGGTTTGTGGGGGTACCCCCCACCCGGGGGGGGGGTGTGGGTTTTTGGGTCCCCCGGGGCGGGGTGGCCCCCCCCCCCCCCCCCCCCCCCGGAACCGTGGGCCAGGCGGGCCTCGAGGTGTGTCCCCGGAGACGATGGTGGAGTCGGAAACAAATGGAGCAAATGGCGGGCACTTGGCTGCAACTCTGCCATGCAGGCCCTCGCTAGGCGGGTGGACATGGCCAGGGAGGTCGAAATAAGACTTTGAGAATCGTAGGCAGCGAGCCCCAGGGTTCTCAGTGTTCGAGTTGTGATTTCCCCCTGCTCCCCCAATCCACCCCCCGCATGGCTGCTGCCCTGGAATGAAACGACAAGACGAGGTTGCGAATGCGTTGTGGGCCAAGATGAAATTCGGGCGGTCTAGCAAGGATCTGGCCTGCAATATGTTTAGCTTGAGCTTGAGAGAAAAAGGCCAAGCCGTGTGTGCCGCCCTTCTTTCTGTGTTCCAAAACGGATGTGGCGTGGGCTAAGAGCTTTCCCTCCCCCTCTTCCATCAAAGCGACATTATTGACCAGTCGCCAGCTATTCAGGGTGAGATCGTTGACGCCACCGTGCCATCGCCTTTTTGGTGGCGGTTCAAGTCTTCCCATCGAAGCCGGCATTTGCTTGGATGATTCGAGATCGACTGGGCTGCATTGCATGGTGACGTGGCTTTTCTTGGTGTTGTGGTGTTTGTTTTATTTACTATGTACATTCTTCCCTTCCAGTCATTCTGGTAATTAGTGTTGATACTGCGTCTGTGGCATCAGACAAAACTTCCAGTGAGTGTGTGTATGTGGGGTGTGTTGCATCCGCCATCCATCCACAGCAACCATCTGCCGGCCAAAAAAAATAAGATTCTCGTTTTTTCGAGGTCCACACCACATCCCGACATTTCCTCTCAACCAGCAAGGGCCATCAGAGGTACTTGCAGCTCGCGTCTCCACTCCCACGTGGTGCGCCATTGAGTTTTCCAACTCCAGCGCACATGCAGCAAAAGGGCCCAGTTGCATCCATCGGACGAGACGATCGAGAAAAATGAAAAGCGACACCACCACCTCTGCGCGTGGTATTTTGCGGGGAAGAAAAATCAGGATGCAGGCCTGTGGCGAGGGCCGGAAAGGAGTGTCAGCGCCTCTGATTCCCAAACATTGTTTTTATTATTGGTAGTCTCAAGGAGATACACCCACCCGAGAAGGATTTTGTACCTTATCAAACACTATACCCTAATTGAGGCTCTTATGGGTTCCAACGTTGGGTCAACCTAGCGCCTCCAGTCGTAATCGTATGCACACACACAGACGACTGCTCCACTGTGCAATATAATTTCACATAAAATCAGCACTTGCTATGGGACCACCTTGACCGACAGGCCGCGTCTACCGGAAATCCGCCGAGTTGAGTAGAGTAGAGTAGTAGTATAGAGTAAAAAAGCGCTCTAACCCAAAGACTCCTCCCATCCCCGGCAACCGGGTTTTACCGATTAGTATTATAGCATCCGTAACACGATATCACCTCCGCTTTATTATTATCCAGCATGAAACTAATGCAGCCATCACAGGCGATGCCCCCGGCATTCGGACATACGCGAATTTCATCAGAAACGTAATCTGTTCGAGCGCTACACCCAGACGGGCCTAAACAGTTTTCCCAAGGAGGCCGAACACTGGGAACCCACGGACGTGCTTAATTTTATCCAACCAAAAAAAAAAAATGCAACCTCCAAAACATTGAACCCACAGACTGGCGTGCATGACCTAGGTATTACTAGCGCATTGCCCACACCCCTTTTGGAGAGGAGGGAGGGATCCCCTTCTCATTCTCTCGCGAGTCACGGCTCACGACTTGTTCCCTCCCCCCCAACTTCGGGGCCAAGGCAGGTCATTAGCGTCTACCCGTGCTGAATGTGGGCTCACCCGGTAAACAACTGGCGGCTTGGCCCTTCCCCGAGCATGCTAAGAAAAGGCAAAAAGTTCCCGAGAGAGAGAGAGAGAGTGTGTGTGTGTGCGAGGCTGTGCGTGCGTGTTGATTCAATGGTTCGGGTTTGTGTCCGCCGGGAGCTAAACTCTCCGACCTGCCAGGTTCGTGGCAACGCTTGGCATCGCGGCACACCGGGTCACTTCCCCTATCACCAACAGTGACCAAGCACCGCGTCCGGGGAACCAGCAAGCCGACCCCTCATCCCGCATAGCACTCCTCCCACATCCTACAGTAGAGTAGAACCTGAACGAGGAATAGGCCAGTCCGATAATTACTGAGCGATACCTGTATTCTAGACCGACACAATGTCGCTCTTTTCTGCAAGACGCTAAGGCAGTGGTGTTTTTTTTTTTTTTTTTGTTTAGCCGAGGTCACCTATGACACTATGTGGCAACTGACCATCGCTCGAGGCGATGGAGCTTGATCTCCGGAACGAGCGCTTAAAAAACCATCAGGTATCACATTGCACTTGGTGAAGAAAGAAGGGGGCTCAGCAGAAGCTATGTCCGAATCAAGAAATTCAAGGCCCAGTAGTGACAATCGATCCCACTTTGTAATCACATCGTCATCCACGCTGCCATCTCTAGTCTCGCCCGTTTGCGGAGACGCCGGGTGCTCTTTGGGTTCTCAAGAGCGTTATTCGCAACGGGCAGTCGGGCGTTTCAAGGCCGGGAACTAGGTACAGTATAGTACTAGAGTATAGTAGTACAGTTAGTCCGAGATTGGGCGTCCGGGGCCACCATAGTCCATGATCAATGATGCCACATCCGGAAAGCTAAGACCATGGCTCCCGTTTCCGGGAACCTGCCAGATAATGGAACTTGCGCTAGCAAGTGAGTCCACACCAGTTATCACGTCAATCCTCCACTGTGAAATGGAGAATCTGAGAAACAAGCATCATCCAGAAATGAGGTGAACCAGCAACCCTGGCTACGAACAGGTGCCAGGTTTCCCAGAGAAACTTTCCCTACCTCAATGAACCTAGAAAGACAAGAGGCGCACAGAGGGTCAACAATAGGGGAAGTCCTCGTGGCAACTCCACAGCAGGGGGGATGCCATACTTCACAGCGTGACAAGCACGCGAGACGGCTGGGGACATGGCGGGTCGACAGGCTCAGACATACGAATCACTAGATGCTAATCTCTCGGCCCCCAGCTGTGGACTTTGCTTATCTCGTCATCAATGGCGTGGAGGTCGGGGATGTAAGTCCTCAAGCGTGCCTTTTCTCGGCTGCTGAGATGCTCCCGCTTATTGACCAGGTACGCCAGGACATTGACACAAGTGGCTCTGAGCTCCTCAGGGTCTTCTTCATCCGGGAGACCCAGGAAACGGGTTCCCCAACCAAGTTCAGCTCGAGTTGACAGACGGTTCCGATTCTCCAACCCGCAGCCTGTGGGAAGAGCAAACGGGCGGAAGCGCAGGACCAGCACCTCGGACGGGGACGCCTGGCTGCAAGGCGAAACGAGAGGCTAAACAGCAGGTGCATGCTCGCCGTGCATTTGTCGCCGTTGGAAAACAACGGCCAAACGGCCTCAAGCATGGTCTCCATGACTGACACCACTGTTGACGGACGAAGCCCCCGTGTCTTCCCGTGTCTCCCGCCGCACCGCTAACCATTGCACCGCTAATCCATATATGCGAACCCACTGCGAGACGGCGTGCGTCCGTGCCCGTAGGTCACCAGTTCAAGGTCGCGCCGCGCGCGCCCCTTGATGCGGCTGAAGGTCGTGTTGGGGAGGGCAAAGACTCGCTGCGACCACACATTGTCAGCCAGCTCGACGATGCGGCCATCGCGTCCGTGTGGATGTTGACGGGGTAGGCGGAACTAAGGGGCTGACGGAGAAGGAGGGGACGAAGATGTAGAAAATGGCGGGGGCTTCGAGGGTCCAGACATGGCGGACAATTGGGATCGCGTCGGGCGATTGTTCTGGTCGATTGGATAGCGAGTTGTCGTAAACAGTCGCTGGTAAGAAGTTGCTGTAGCATGAGACGACGAACAGAATTGTTAGCGGGGTCTTTGCGCCATTTGAGAGCGGAAGTAGGAAGGTACCTATCTACTTGGGAGAAGGGAATGAGAAGGACGATAGAGGGAAGAGCAAGGTGACGCGACGCGACGCGACGGGGGGGGCAGAATGTCGAGTCTTGGCCAGGCATGACCTGACGATGGGTGTTGAAAGTGGCAGAAACCCTCACGGCTGTGTCTGGGTACGGGCTGGTGTTGGAAACCATGGAAACGATTATGAGGTAGAAACGGCGATCGCGCTGGTGTTTGGATTGATGCTCACAAGCTTGTCATTTTAACCCCACACGCGCTTGACGATCGAAAATCCGATTGGCTTCACAGGGATTTGTGTTTGGATCAGATGACACGCATATCCCTAACCCTGAATGCAAATCAATTTACTTGCACCTCACGATCCTTGACATGGAGTTGGATAAAAGTTTAGGTCGAGTATGGCATATTTGTAACCCCCCCCCCCTGTTGCTGATGTACATCCTTTGCAACTGCTGGCACCCGGCAATGCACGGATCCGTATTTATATGGTAAATTCATGAAATTCTTGGGCGCCGCCTCAAACTTTAAAAAAAGCAGCCAAGTCATCACACTGATGCTGACTTGGCTGCAAATCAGGGCACAAATCTTGCTCGTCGTAAGGCAGTCAGGGACTCCTCACATGCCGGGCACATGCAGGTCGGCCGGGCAGTCAGCCATCAATAGATCAATTGATCCCATTCACACTTGTACCACTTTTCAAATCGACTAGGCTACATCCATACATTGATGCCGATTTGGGTGCAAATCAGGGCGTGATTCTTGCTCACTCAGGGGCTTGTCAGTCAACATCAACGCTTCAGTGGCTGCACGTGATTTACGGCCCAGGCCGGGAAATGTAACACATATGGATGCACCGCTCAAAAACATCAAAAAACGCATTTACCGGGCCGTTCATGAGCTTCACTTCTTTGCATTTGAACGGCGGGATCAACGGTACGGCGGCGTAAGGTTTGCATGTGCTGGGCGGCGCCCATAAAATACAGTATTTTACCGTATAAAAAGTGGCCTGTGCATTGCCAGTTGTAAAGTGGAGCAAAGGGATGTACATTAGCAATAGGGGGGGGGGGGTACAAATATGCATCCCATCTATATTGAAATTTCTAGCATTGATTTTGGATGTTACCCACTATAGAATATTCTTTTGCGTTGAGTTTGAAGGCAACGATATAAAAGCTGAAAAGGCAAAGACGACCCATCAGGCAGCAGTGGGCTGAGATGGGGGCAACCACTGCCTGGTGGTAAGAAATTCACTCGCCAACATTTCTTGCTTCGTTGTTCCGCGCAAAGTCAATAACAAGCGACCAGCTTCGCGACAGCGAATCAGAAGAGCAAAATTTGAAATGATGAGACCCCTCAACGCCAGAACACTGCGATTCGAAACCTTTTTCGACCGACACCTGCCACGATATGCCATCTTGTCACATACCTGGGAGGATGAGGAAATCAACTTCCAAGACATGGCCCTGCCGTCTTCCCCACAGAAAAGCGGATACACCAAGGTCACCGAGACCTGCCGCCTGGCTCTCGAAATGGACATCGAGTACGCCTGGGTCGACACTTGCTGCATCGACAAGACCAGCAGCGCCGAGCTGACCGAGAGCATCAACTCCATGTTTCGGTGGTATGAGAATGCCGTTGTGTGTTTTGTGCACCTCGCCGACCTCCAGCCAGAACAAGGTTTGCGGACGCCATAGCTTCATACAGGTGGATCGCGCGAGGTTGGACCCTGCAAGAAGTCATAGCTCCAAAGAATGTGCTTTTCTATGATGAGACATGGGCATTCCGCGGCAGCAAGATGGCAAGAAGTCGGGCACTTTCAGACGCGACGAGGATTCCAGAAGAAATCCTCTTGCAGCAGGACCAGATCACAGAGTATTCGGTTGCTCAGAGAATCTCTTGGGCTTCCCGGAGGGCTACCACTCGCGTCGAGGACGAAGCCTACTGCCTCCTTGGTATCCTCGAGGTGAACATGCCTCTCATCTAATTACGGCGAGGGGCGAATGGCATTCCGTCGACTCCAAGAGGCAGTCATCCAACGCAGCAACGATTTCACAATTTTTGCATGGAACCCCTCCGCGAGTGAACGAAAAGATGAGCACTGCAGCCTTCTTGCATCTTCGCCGGCGGTATTTGCTTCAAGCGGTGATATCTCCCCATGGCCGATAGATCGACATAACCCCGAATTCACCATGACGAACAAGGGTCTCCGGATAGAAGATCGTATTTTTCTAGTGTCCCAGCCTCCTAGACTAATAACCCTGAGTCGGAGAAGCAGCATCCGGAATTCGAATATTTCTTCATCCTCGGGGGACAAGTCCACAGTTTGCATGATCATGAATGTGGAATATTAGGAGTCTACCTTAGAAAGGTTGGGCCTCGCTTTTTTCTTCGCCAGTCGCGGGACATGAGAGCATTGACTATGGACGAATATGTGTCTCTTTCATGGACAAAAACTTGTCTATTTTTTGTCATGACAAACATGGCACCCCCAAAGGAGCTCTCAAAATCTCGGGAAGATGCCATCCAAATCTCGCTCCCAATGGACACGATTAAGGATGCCATTCCAAAGGCACTGTGGGATGGCAAGGATCATGTCTTCTTCAGACACTACGGCTCGCGCTCTGTCCTGGCTTTGCTCTTCACAACATGTTTGGACGGGCGACCTGTAGGGTGTGTGATTCTATTAGACGACACAGGTAGCGGAGGAATCCGCGGATACATCTTTGAGGCGGCAAAGTATCAGGTGCAAACGAGTCATCTGTTTCGAGAACGAGACTTCAGCCATGCCTTGAGCTGGAACGATCTTCCGGTCGATTTCCCCGAGGTGCGGGAGTTGACGAATCGTGTTCAAATTAGGGTTGGGAGCACTGTTTTTACTTTAACGCTCGTCACGGGTCGGCGACAGGTGGAATCATTTCGAAACATGGTCCGGATGTATCACTTACAGGTTGTCGTTAAATATGGAAGATAAGTAGTTTCTCATTTGATCACCTGACCATAGACTAAATAATTGCCTAGTACTTATATGTACCTCATCAACAGCGCTTGTTCAAAGCCAGCAAGTCATTCCCCAAAACCCTAGTATGAGTTATGAATCCCAAGGCAGAAGTTGGAGGACAAAGAGCGGATGCGGACTTGAGACAAAGTCAATCCGCAGGAGAAGGTGAAAGATGTTTCGCGAAAGGTTCCCGGGTAAGAATGACTTTTAGAATTGTCATAAATCGGAAAATACCAAAGACAGTCAAGTTTCAAAGTTTTGTATACGAAAGCGAAGGCCTTTGGCTTTATATGGTTGTCGGTCCCATACTTTGTCGTTAAAGCTCCTTCCATCACAGCCCCGCCAAGCTTTGACAACCCGGTATCGACAGCACTAGAGTTTCTCTGAGATTGAATACTGCACAGGTGGAAGCTCCGTCTTCCACAACACACCACAGGCCCAAACAAAACACAAGACAGGGCGAGCCGTAGGCTCGGAAAAAAGGAGCAAAAGATCGATGTTTTTCCTAAGAGTAGACTAGATGGCCTGACGAGGAAGATTTGATGGTGTTGTGGCACAGGCCGCAGGGCGGCCTGAACAGAGCCACTGAAAATACTAGGCTAATAACTTGGGTGTAGTTGTTTTCCCCAGTGCAAAACCAAAAAAATAAACAACTGGGTATTGTAAAAGATAAGAGGTCGGGATAGTTGGTTTTTGACAAAAAAGGGGAGCACCGCGACTTCTGCCAAAATTTGATGTCATAGTGGGCGAACTCAATGGAGGACCAAATGATGAAAAGGACGGTAAATGCTTTGGCGCCTAAGCTAGCATGTGTGCTTTTGCCGTCAAACAAACATGTCCTCGCCAATAGCAACGGACGCCATACTCCCCAACCACAATAGCCGTAAACTACGCAAATCAAAGAAATGGACCAAACGCTGTGATTCCGTGATGCCGTTGCCCTAACGCCCTGATGCTAATGTCATGATGCTCCAGTTGTCGAGTGAACTTGTTTTCCAACGATACATGCCTGGACGAGAAAAAGGCGTGGCCCAGATGAAAGATACCCCTCGGGGGAGCTCTCGCTCACGTGGTAAAGTGCCGGTGCAAGAAGACTCCCAGCAACAGGATAGCAGTGAGCCACTGGAGGCACTCCTTGTAAGCCACAGTCTAAAGATGTGATGTTAGTATTAGCATAAGAATATGTGAATTGTCAGTTATCAAATGAGCAACCTACAACATGAGAACCCACGAATGCCGCCAGTTGCGCGGTGTTCTCGGCCAGTTGCTCGGTGTTCTCGTTGATCTTATTAAACTATAATCGAAGTGTTAGTACTATACAGGCAGCTGCATATCGCATCATGCATTTTGGAGGGCTTGCATATACTAACATTGCCATCCATGCTTGTCTGCAGATCGTTCTGCTTGGTATGAAGAGACTTGAGCTGCTCTTCGACGGAGCCGAAGAACGAACGGTGGTTCGTGGAGTGAACTAGCTCGACGAGCTGAAAATGACGGTATGCGATGGCCAGGCGATCTCTCTCGCGCTACTCTATCATCTCTTTTCCAAAGTTTTCAAAAAGGCTGTAGAAGGAGGTGGCCATTTTGTTTTGTTGGGCGGTGAGAGCGCTGCTTTGCTCCTTCATAGCTTCGACGGTGGCGGCGTTCTGCTGCTCTTGAAGCACTTGCTCAGATGCAAGTTGGGCTTGGATTTCAGTCATTCCAATGGCAAGGACTTGCATGCTCGGAAATTGGTGCCCGTTCGACTGTCGGACGGGTGCACGGATGACAGGAGCATGCGTGCTGGCAGGTGTGCTCTGGCTAGTGTCCATAGGGTCGGTCGTCCTCATAAGATTCATCGACGTCCATTGGCGAATGAGGGAAGCGTCGCTGATAAGCCTAGAGAAAGAGGAGAAAAAGAGGTCAGCAGGGAAAACCCACTGGTAAGCTCAAACGATACAATCCCAAGGGTAGATCATGGATAGTGTAGGAATCCAGCCCAGCAATCTCCAGAAACCAGTTGTCCTCTGCCAGTCCCTGTTAAGTAATGCACACGTGCGCGGGCAAGTCCCGAAGGCGGTCCCATTGCGCCGCGCCCTCGAAAGGATCACGCCACGCAGAGCCGTCAGAAAGAATGCGCATACCTAGGATAGGCATTCATTCGTAATTCGGCACGACCCAGACTCATCAATCCACACACAGATCGATGACCAAGCAAGTATCGAAAGCCCGCACCCAGTGGATCTCATGGAAAAATTCCATACCGACAGCTCCAGTCGTTAAGCCACTGAGGGAGGGTGCCCCAGACAGAAGTGTGCCGGTTGTCGCCAACACCCGCGCATGCCCAGCGCTCTGTGACATGGAACGGCCAGGGCTGCCTGTGGCGATCCCACTGTTTTACGAAGATCTTGGGAGGAGAATGCTGAGGGGCAAGATGCCATCGGTTTGTCTGAGGGCGGGAAGAAAAAGATCGAATGAACTTACCATCTTGTTGGAGGCGAGCCGCAATCGCGGCTTAGATATCTTGGTCTGTTCGATGTGTTAGAGATGAAGTTGTAGGAAGAAGTATAGGGAGAAGGAGGCGCACGGTAGAAGGAAGGAGGGAGGGGCAGCGCAAGGGGATGATAGAGGAAAGAGGCGCAGATGGACAGATGGACAGATGGACAGATGAACAGATGGGCAGACATCACGCTGCAACGCCACAAAAGGAATATTGATGCCTTGCGACTGATGGGCGGGCAACGCGCGCAATGGCGCGACGGTGATGATAGGACGCGGCTGTGATCAAGCACATGTGTAGGAAATGACTTACCACGAGATGTTGGTGCAAATTTCTGGGACCTCGCTTCTCAAAGGCAGAAACTGTTCGGTTCTGGTAGAGTATGAGAAGAAGAAGAAGTTGGAGGGGAAGCAGATTATTGCAGAAATATTGAGAAATATTGGGGCTGGGCGGGGAGTGGGTCCAGTCGAGAGGTGAATTTGATATGAAGTTGAAAAGGTTTTCTCTAATTAACTCGCATTCACTGCCTACCTAGTTGTCTGAGTCAGCACGTAGCAGTCGACACGGCAAGGGCTGGCTTTTTTTTCTTGGTCAACCATGAACGTCAGATTGGCGACGCCTGTCACTTGAGGCAACCTTGGACTCGGGCATAGATGCTATGACGTTTAATGGGAAAAGGCGCACTCCATAGCGCTTAGACGCACACAGTGTCGAATGATAGAGGGTCAAGAAAATTGCCCTCTGCCTGTTAACGGACAGAAACGGCGCTAACACTTATCACATCGGCTAGCAGTATATTATAGCACCTGATACTGATGATACAACCTCAACATGATGGCAGCGTGGGTATCTCTCTTGGCCCGGCCCTCTGTGCTTTGTGCTGAGAGCCGAGGACAAGTTCTAGAACATGTGTGCTGTCTTAGTAGGAACTTATGATTGCGCAATGGGAAGAAGCGCTTCGAGTTCGGATACGAATCTTATTTGAACCTCGCCTCGATGCTTCTGAAGTGGGTGGCTTAATGAGATGTGGGGCTATCCGAAGTGCGGCAAATACAGGCGGTAGATCGATAGCGGGGTAACGCGCAGCGCCGCGAGCTCAGTGCCCAAAGCGCAAGCTGACCGAGCGATGGCGCAGGAACACAAAAACAGACAAGATTCGTAGAGGCCCATGGCTAGCGTACAGCGTAGACCCAGCTTTTGTGAGTAAATAGTTTCGCAAACCTTCGTGCAACTATTCTCTCTTCATCGGTTCACTTGAACGCAACCTGTCCCTTGTCCTCGTGGGCATATGGCACACTTGGAGACATCCACTTGGGCTCAACTCCACCCTCCTCTTCCTCCTTCCCGTCGCCACCACGAACCACAAATCTCACAACCGGCCGCAAGATGCTCAGACTCTGCTTCCCTTCCTCTCCACCAAACGCCGATTTTTCAAAAGTCTGATACCGCCCACTCTTCTCCTCTAGGTACTCCTTCAGCGGTGTCGTCGTCGTCCACCCCTGCCACACCGTCCGCAGCAGATCCAGCACATGGTGCGCGCCTCTCATCTCTCCCCAGTGGAACCTCTCTCGACACTGCGCGACCGTCTCCGGCGGGTACAACCCGACCTCCTCGCTCAACGCATACGTGTTCGCCGCCACGAGCGCCGCATGAACGGCATAGCTCCCCCCCCTTACCGCACGATCCCGCAACGCCAGCATGGCGCCCATAGCGCCGACCGCCCCAGCCGTCATGTCACTGATTGGCAACGAAGGCAGCACGCACTCCCCGTCCGCCAGCCCCAGCGCGCGCCCCGTCACATACGCCGCGCCCGACGCCGTGTCCGCAATCTGCTGCCACCCAGGCCGCTCGGCATAGTACCCGTCGGGCCCGTAGCAGCTCTCGATCACATACACGACACCCTTCCCCCGCCTCCCCGCCACGCGGAGCAGATCGTCCAGCCCGAGCCCATACGCCGCCAGCCGGCCCGGCCGGAACCCCTGGATAAACACGTCGGCCTGCTCGACCAGCGCCATCAGCGCGGCCTTGTCGTCCGCGTCACGCAGGTCCAGCCCGACTGTGCGCTTCCCCGCGTTGAGCGTCAGCTGCAGGGTATTCACGTCGGGCAGGTGCGGCGCGTTGACGCGGATGACGTCGGCACCAAATGCCGCCAGCAGCGTGCCGATTTGCGGGCCAGCGATCACGCGCGTCATCTCGACGACTTTGATCCCCACCAGTGGTCTTTTGTCACTCCCGTTAAGCACAGAAAACGGAGTAGGGGCTGTGGGCTGCGCGTGGGACTGCGCTGTGACGTTGATGAGCGGGTGCTTGGCGAGCGATCTGCCCATGGCGCTGTCGCTCCATTGCTTGGGCGTGAAGCAAATGCTGCCGCAGAACCCGTTCATGAGGTTGCGCATCTCGAGCTCCTCGGGGCTGAACTTGATTGTATGAGACGCAATCAGCGCAGCGGCTGCGTCGACAGTGTCGATCCCGGGCGTGTCAGGGTCGATACCGAGGATGGTTTGCAGCATGGGCGGTATGTTGAGCGACCCGTGGAGGCTGTACCAGACCCCTGGCGTGCGCGTCGGGTAGATGCCTGTCCCGCGCAGCTTCATGGGCGTCGAGTGCCAGCCTTGCTCCCAGTCTGGGACGAGCGCTTTGAGCTTCCCCTGCTGACCAAGAGATGCCAGGGATTGTCCGCCGACGTAGAGTGTTGCGACGGTGCCCAGCCAAAAGGCCGTGTGCGTGGTGTTGATGGTGATTTGACGAGACGGGTTGTGCATACCCCGCAGGGAGAGGATCTCGTCGCCGACGATGCCGGCCATGGCGTGAACTGCTGCCGCGACGGACACGGCCTTGATCGGGCCCGGGAGCACAGGATAGTCTTCGCCTATGAAGCGGGCCTTGGAGAGGAGCGCTTCATCCTGGGTGAACCCGGGAGTTTGGGAGGCCAGAAGACGGAATATGCGCTCCGTGTCTTGCAGGACAGAGGTAAACGACCCATCAATGTAAGTGCCAGGGCCGTAAACGCCTGGGATTCTTGGTTCTTGAGCCATGTCTTGGCTGCTGTTGAGATGCGGAAAGTCCTTGGCAGGTCTAAGAGTGGCTAGGAACCGAATGGAGACGTACTCCGTTCTGGATGGGTGTACAAGGTCACGGTAAGTGGGAGGTGCTGCGCCTAGTTTGGGGTTCTCGTCAAAGTTATTAGTCCAGGTCTTGAGCAAACAGCCTGAAAGAGCAGAACGTTTAGTGCAGGAATCCCGAGCACGCGATCGGCAGACCTACCCCAACTACCACACGCTCTTATAACTCTCGGCAGCTCTTATCTCCCCTCCCCACAAACACGGAGCGGGGCCAACTTTTCCGTTCGGACCCCAATATGGAATGCGGCGTAGGTGGCGCGGGAAGGTGGTGGGCCCGACGATGGCGATGGTGTCCATAATCTGGCTTTCTGATCAAGCCACTAGAAAAGAGAAATACTACTTCCATGGTAAACTGGCAATTTTCTTATCGTCAAGACAGGTCTCTACGTCGTCGCAGCGAAGGATGTGAGCTGCAAACGGCAACATTTGTGTTGGATTGACAGGGTCAATCACGTTAGTCAACAACTATCGCGATAGGTGGTTTGGTTAGCCACGTAGTGGTAGCCAGTGGGTTGTGTGGTGGTTGCATTGATCTTTCTTGTTCTTCGTAAGAAGAAGGATCCTAACTAGGTTGACAGGAAGCCTTTTGATGTGGCCGATCCATGTGGGTCCCTGTGGTCCCTGTAGTCACGTGATGGCTACCCCTTTTACCTTCTCAATGCTCCATGCCCCTCAAAGGGCCATTATTCCCACAATTTGATCAAGCAGAGGACTAGCCCTCACTCTAAAGGAACATAATTCCAGCCCGGAGCGCGACGGCATAAATGCAATAGAGATTTGTTAACTGACTGACTGGAGAGACATCTGTCAGCCAAGCCAATGCGGCATTGGTGAATACCTTGGAAGCCGGCTGGGCTCCCTATTACACACTGCGGGAAACGAAGCCTTGCCTCATAAGAAGGAGGGCAATGCATTAATGGACATGAGCGGTCTTGAAACCTGACACGAAGGGCCGTGCTGTGATGCTGTATGGCTGAGCATCACTATACCAGGCAGGATGGGCCTTCCTTTTGGCCCAGGTCTCCAGGTGTTTATTGTTTCATTGCCATTGGATGGAAACATAACATGTACGGTTCAAATGTGAAGCTCCAAGTGTTGGGCGTGACTGGATGTATCTCAAGCGCAAGGTTCCTCAGGTGGGCAATACCCACACGTATGGGTTGAGATTTAAAGGTGAGATTCTGCTCCGCATGGCATGTGGAATATACATGTAAGAGCAAGCAAACGTGAATGGATGGGAGGGTTGTCGGCTAATAGTACCTACTAATACTGTGTGGATGGTGCGCTTTGAAACGGTCACACCTGGCTATTAGTTCTACTGCCCACCGCACCACTACGTGAGGGGAAGAAAATAAAAACAGAAGCAAACAAAAAGAAAGAAAAAACATACAACACCAGGGATTCGCTGGTCGTCACCGACCCAACTACTAGTCTAGCGGTCAGTGGGTTATCTATGGGAGAGCGGACGGGATCCCGAGCTTTCCAGTGCCTATGGTCGTATGTGAAATAATGGGGGTCAGGGACTGCTTAGTATATCGAGGTGGTTTTGTGATACTGGCAGGGGGTTGAAAGAAAAGGGAACTCGAATGGGGTGGAAATCTGCTGCTCGAACACAAGGATAGGAACAGTGCAAAGCAAAGGGAGAGGAAAACAAAAGGGATATGTACCTTGAAAACTGTAGAGGAGCCTCAAAACTGTAAAACAAGCTTCAAAACTATAGAGGGAGAAGCAATATGCACGCGCTCCGCTACTTCTCTGTTCCCCGGCTTGGAGGAATTTTGTCAACTCTGTCGGCGAATGTGGCGCTAAAAGCAAACAGAGAGACGCGGGGACGCTTTCAAATTCTGAGAATCTGAGTACCTGTATGGCACTTTGTACTGCCCGGTGGAAAAGAAGGAATCAGTCGGTCAACCAAGCTCATTTTAGAAGGAGGTACAAACTCGCCCTTAGGCATCAAAGGTTCCGTTGCCCGAGGAACTCGGAACTTGTCGAGCTCTCGGATCCACGTTTTGTGACTTCTTTCCTGGGTTTGACACCATTTTCTGTGTAGTACCACATGTCAGCATGCAGTCATGGAAATCTCGTACTTGGTTTGGCATGTCTTGGAGCCGAACAAGAACGGAGGATGAAGAGAGTGAATGTCGGAAGAAGAATGATGGGAGGGCGTTTAACCATGTACAGAACAGACTTACTATCCACTGTCCGTGGTCGAATCGAGGCTCGACAGCTGTGAGACTCGATTAGCATTGTATGATAACATCTGGTGGGATCATGCGATCACTCGACCACCAATTGCACAAGAAGGTGCTGTACCCACGGCTGACACGCCACCAATGGATACTTGAGGAACAGGTCGGGTAATGACCGATGTTTCTGGGTCTAGGAAGCAGCTCCAACGTTGTTACGTTCAGTAGACAGTCTTCACTGGTGGCAGTAGTCTGAATGGTCTCTCTTGGCACCCGTCAGTGCCCCCATTCATGAGAAACGCTTCATTTCACCAGGGGGGATTCTCGTCGTCGTGCTGATTCCTGTGACCGCCAAGACGGCCAGTGCTTTCCTTGTAGAACCCTAATCTCACGTCACAGCCGCCGGCTCCCCAGACGGCTTACCCCCCATTACTTGGGGTCTTGGGATGTCTGACCCAGTCCGTATTGCAGTATCGCCACAGCACAAACGGCAAGTACGGGCAGGCGGACTGTTTCTTCTTGACTGGTGCGCTGCAACACGGCCTTATCGGCGGGCAAAAGAGAAGCATCGCGAAAACACGGGGCGGGCGGAGTCGGTGTTGAGACATCCCACGTCAGTTCCTGCGGTGGCTCCGGAATGCCAAGACTTGATCAACAAATGTAACGGCTTGGCGGGTTGTCCACGATGGCAGGAGGGCTTGGCAAAAGCCATCACGATCGTGCGCCCAATCTCTTTTCTCATCTGGCACCTGAAACCTAGGACTTGGCGTCGGGAGGGTTGAAGGGTAGAGGGGGATGGCCATGTCGAGTAAGCGCTGTGTCCTGCTCGAGAAGGATGGACTGAACGCCGACTTTTCATGGCGGCCTAATCATCGGGGAAACGGGGAAATGGGTTGTCGACATGCAGTGGCGTGTAACGGTGTCTAGCAGGCCGGCGTCGTCGATGCTCCGCTGCGCTGCGCGGGTCGGGCATGGGGAGTCGATAAGGACCCGGTGAATGATGAATCCGAACTCGACAACAACGCATGATGAGCCGACTGACTCTGGGACTTGTTGGGCACACGCTGACGACCGAGAGAGTGGCTTTACTCAAAGCGTCCGTCATCTATCGCTGGCGACTAATTTGTGATCTGTAATTAATCCGTGCGTGTTCATCCTCTTGGCAGCCAAGCCCGAATATAGCTCATCATTCTGTCACTGTGAGCCTCGCGCCAAGAGCCGGTGGCACGCTGTTTTGGACGTTTGTCGTCGTTGAGTGTCTTGGTCGGGGAAGGCACTGGCGCACAGCCAAGCTTCATCTGCCCCTCTTGCCCTTTTCATGACGCGATCTCAACGCAACACGCAACGCACTGCAGCGCCGCCCGCAGGCTGCCAAGACCATCTCGCGATGCATTCAGAGAAGAGAGGGCGAAAAAGCGAGACGGGAATCAGATTCCGCGATGGTGGAAGGTGACGGCAACGCTCCGCCCCCCCTCACGTCTTGGCGCAGGACGCTGAATCAGGACAACGTCTGACTGACACAAAAAAAGAAAAAGCAAGCAAGTTGCAACCTCGTTCTCTGGAAGATTACTTTCTCGCGCACCTGCTTGGCCTGCCTGTGCCTTCTTGGCCTTTTCCGTGGCACAGAATGCACAAGTTGCTGTGGGCACGCGTGGTGCACTTGCCGAATCGGGCCGTCGTCTTGGTGCCGATGGGATCGTCGCCTTGGCAAAAACGCCAAGACGCGTTCTGGATCAGATGAGCCGGAACAAAAGAAGGGTGGGAGAAAGGAAAAAAAATACGAGTGTTTCGGAGTTTTCCAATTTGGCTCTGCACTGGGTAGGTACTGGGCAGATTCTGATGCAATTGGTTGAGCATAATACTTGTTGGGCGGGAAATACCGGTTCCTCGTTCCAGTGCTCCCGTCAGAGTCAGATTCACAGTGGCAGTCGCACTTGGTTGGCTGGTCCTTGGCCCCTTCCTCACCCCGCTGCGCAGGCCCACCACAATCGCAGACGACAGGAGCAAGTAACTTGACGCCCCTGGTTGGAGCGGTGCGCCCTGGATTAACGTTTTGTGGTACCTGGGTACCTCGCGCCGTGCCGCGGCGCGCGCCTGCCATTCAGTTTGGTACTTGCCTTGCTTCTTCTGGTTCTGTCTCGATTTTTTTTTGGAGCCCCAATTTGATCTGCATTGCTCCCAACTCAGACTCCATCCCAGATAGCTCGCCAAGGCATATGGGGTGGGGGGACCGTTCAGAGCTGTAACCTCGTGTCTCCCCATGCTGTATATAAAGTTCCAAGCCCTTCTTATCCCCATGATAAATGGTTAGAATTCTCCCCTGGATGTTTCTTCCTCTGCATAGATTATCCAACATCATCTTGACTCGACTTCTTCTCCCATCATCACGAAACAATCACCATCGACAATCTCGACTGTGCCTCTACCTCTCAAACCCAAGTCGAGCGTGAATTACGTCCACCCGCCCACTCGTCCACTCATCCCACCCCACACAACCTATTTCCCACTTCTCCCATCTCCCGCCTCACCCGCGTCCACACCACCGCCATCATGGGCTCCGCAATCTCCAGGTGTACGAACAGAAACACACGCCCAACAGCCTCTAGGCTTACAGAGATCGGCCAGAAAATGCTGGAAAGACAGCCAAACTGGCTGGTCACGCCATCCAAGTGGAGGACACCCAACCCAGACCACCAGCCAGTCCGCTACCGAACACCCACTCCTTACCCCAAGGAAAACCGCCAGCGCCTCGAAGACGACATCATACACATTGCGGAGAAGACCGCCGTCATCGAGGCCGCGCCGTCAGTAAAGCACATTGAGGTTGCGCAACAACCACGCAAATCGCAACCTATGCAGTCACTATCTCCGCACATCCAATTCCCCCAAGCTGCCGCCATCACCATAACATGGGAGCGCCGACCACGTCAGAACCACTTTGAGCGCATTTCTTGAGCGATGCGCGACAGGCTACATGGCGGGTTGATGAGAGACGGGAACGATGACAACGGCGACCAGAAACCCAACCAACAACGAAAATCGCAAAAAAGGATCATTGAGCCAGCGTTCGGGAAAACAGGCTGGAACAGTTGCCGACACACTCACTCTGCTGCCAGCACATGATTTGTGTTTGGAGGAGAAAAGAGGCCAAGAGGTTTTATTTTGAGAGATTAGGCAGATTAGCCGCGCAGTTTCCCGCGCCGTCCAGCGTCGTTTTGTTTGGGCGCTTCGGGACTTGGCACACGCATCTTGCCATCTTGGCTGCATACTGGAAACAAGAAGTTGCTTAATTACTCCACAGGCTGGAAGACCTGGGGAAAGGGGAGATGGTGGATGCGCGGGTGGGAGCGCCTCTGCAGTGCTGTAGCATGAACACACACCTGTGGAGGGAGGGAGGGGTAAGGGTATCATTTATGGCGAACGGCGCTGAAAGGGTTGGTTTTCTTTGCATGTTCTTGTTTTAGTATTCTCTTGCTTCATCAAACCTCATGTCGCTCTCTCCCTTTCTCCTTGTTTTCGTGGCCCCCAAGGCGGCCTGCACACCACATCATTTGTCCTCCCTCTGTCCCGTCACACAGTGCACGATTGATGAAGCGGGTACGATCAAGCTGCACCATGACCTGCCACATGACGATGATGGCTGTGCATACCAAGACGGAAGAAAAGAGAGGGGAAGAGGGCAAAACACGCTCACTTTGGCAAAAAACAACCCCTTCATATAATTACAGCGCCAACTCGCTGCCTGTCCTGTCTCACAAGTCGCACCTCTATCTCCTTCATATATGTATATATATATGATCACGGCTGGAAGCCACGAAAGGTTCCTCGACTATGTCACGCGAGGGTCCTGGGGGCGAAATTCGCAGATCTGATTAGTACTACATGGAGCATTTTGTTGGGCGGAAATAATTAAGACATGTTCTCTTGGCCTAAAATCTGTATGCGGCTCTTGGCACGACAATGATGAGTTCTTGGCGATCCAACAACGTCCGAGTCCGATAAATACACTGGAGCCGACAACTGGCTGACTGGCTTGTGTAATGTCTCAGAGGCCCGCTCGACTGTATTGACTGATGCAGGGGCGCGCGCCTCTGTGTACCAACTCAAATCTCACTATCATGTCACCGTTAATTATAGGTGAGATGTCGCTTTGCCTCGGATTTCATTTCACCAATTGCCTCCTGGGGTAGATGTACGGATTGAGTTATAAATATTCATGGGTATCATGTGTTTGTTTCGTTATAGACCTAGAAGAAAGGCAAAATAGGAACTTGGCAGGTTTTACCGCCTAGATCAGGTAAACACTCACCCTCTTTACCTATTAATGTCCAAATCCTTCCTTCAAAGTCAACCATGGGTACCCAAATTTTGCCCCCCCCCCCCCCCCCCCGTGGCGCGCGTACCAAGAAGTGGAAAGTGCCAAAGTTGGATAGGTAGCTCACACCCCTCAATCTACCTACGTTTACATGTACTGGCAACCTCCAGGATTGACTGACTCCTTTACGAGTAACTAAGAGCTAATTACTATCCTCATACGAAGAGGCCGAGTTCTCTCCATACGAATAGCACAGTCCGGGCGCCGAAATGTCCATCATCTCGTGGACGGGGAAATAGCGCTTATCATCCGGCTGCGCGCCCAGCAGCAGCTGGTTGAAGTCGAGCATGTAGTCGAGCGTGATGTTGTGGTAGGGCTTGTCGCCAAAAAAGTCCCAGGGGTACGCGAACCCGGTGTCCGGGCCGGCAATCTCGCGGCGGCGCGCGGGCCAGCGGGCGCGCTGCCACGCATTACACAGGCGATCCATGTTGGCGTGGTGCAGGTAGAAGATGGGGTCGCTCGGCGAGCTGTACGGGTTGCCAATGTCGCCAATGTCGCCGCCCATGCCCAGGTGCCCGCCTGCGTGGTACGTCAGGTTCTCGACGGCGAAGCCCGTGCCCTGCGCGCGGAGGTCGAACAGCGCGTACGTGTCGGCCGCGAGCGTCCAGTTGACGACGCTGGCGCTGAGCGTCTTGGTCGCGAGCCAGGGCGAGAAGTCGCGGCGCAGGCAGCGGGGGTTGTACGTGTAGTTGTTGCCGGGGCCCACGTTGACCGTCATGTTGACAAAGGGCCCGTCGGTGATGCAGCCGCCGCCGGTCTTGTTGGGGATGTGCAGGCCAGGGAGGTTGATCTGGTCGATGTTGGAGGTGTCGACGTAGGGGCCGTTTCCGCCGAATCCGTAGGCGACGTCGAAGACGGGAGAGTTGATAAAGGCCTCCTCAGAGTCTGCATCGAGACTCCAGTCCCAGTAACTAATTAATGGATGTATATGTTAGTAGGGCCGATAGGCATGAGAGTTGAGGGATTGCGTGCGGACTTACGGTTGAGCACCCTTGTACTGGCAGAGGTTTCGCAGATCCGTCTCATAGGCAACCAACATCTCACGATGGAACAGGTGGAAGGGGCCCTATAGCACGGCATGGCGTATCATGTTAGCAAACCACTCGGATACCCGCCGGGGGGGAAACCCAAAGAAAGCTTACACTGAAGTGATAGGCATCCGTGATGTTGGTATGGAGACCAACGTAGTCGTCGTAGCGAGTCTTCACGCCGGGGTACAGATTGCTGGTTGTGGCAGGCTTCGACTGCATGCACAGCACGGCGCGGATGTAGTCGGATTTCTCATCCTTGGTAAGCGTTCGCCTGTGGCAGCGAGGTCAGTATAGCTGTGCCCGTGTGGGTATATAAAGGGATCCACAAGACCCACCACTCCTTGCGGACGAGAAACTCGGAGCACGGTACAGGGTGCGAGGAGATAACTGTCACTGCCAGGACTGATAGCAAGACCCATAGGGCCTTGGAGATAGAAGAGGATCCGAAGGGGACCATCTTGTGGAGAGACTGGAAGTTGCTGAGGGGTTGCGTAACGTGTCGGTATATACAGCTCGAAAGGACTGGGCGTGTGATCAACTGCTTGAGTTGCGAAAGTCGAGCAATGGCTTTGGTTGTTCAGGTTTGGAGAAAGGTTTTGTTGGTTGAGCGAACCTCGCTGGGTTTTTATACTAGAATAGCCCGCCCTAAAACTGATTTATTCACTCTTATTACAAGCTAATGGGAATTTGTATCGGCCACGTGCGGGGCTATAGAGTTGGGATAAAGAGAAAACTTACTGGATTATGCTCGTCCCATATCATATGATGCAACCTCCTTTCGACTCCAACCATCGCGACCGCTATCCACTCCTTGCTTTTTACTGCTTGGCGCCTGGGAGGGTCGGTCAGTACCTGCCGCAAGGGAAACATTGGCTGGAACCATTCATTGATCATATATTTGGAGAGAATGGCCGTAGGTGAGTAGAAACCTACTGGTAGGATAGAGTCTGGCATATGTAAGTAAGCATAGAGTGTTATACACATGCAGCTATAGTTAGGCAACCGACGATGAGTTAATGTCAATGGTCCAATTAGGTGTAGACGGCCACTCAAGATTCGCTCTACTAAAATTGGCCCATTTCTGGTTCTCTGAGCAGGTTTTTGTAATGGGATAGAAAGATCCATTGCGGTTCAATTGCTTGTATTTTGGTGGAAGAGGGCGCGCGACAGCCCCTTTTGTGGAGCAGTGCGGCACGTTGCCCTGCGAGCCCGAGCCCTCCCTCCAGAACATTATAGCAATCGAGATATCACGAGATCTGAAGAAGCTGATATGCTCACGCGACGCTTCTTGGCCTCATCTGATAATTACGGCATCTAGACTAGAACTAGCGTTCCGGTCGACCCCTAGCCAAGGAGTTTTCGCGTACCGTATCAGCTCGTGAGCACCGACTGCCCAGTGATACCCCTTACGTACTGGTTGGTACCTGCTACTAGTATCAGATCACTGCTGACGACATGGAACCCAAGCACTAGGCAGGTGTACGCCTTCAAGTCGGCAAACACTCGGTATAAGAGCTAAAAAAGAAATAAAAAGAAATGCAAGCCTACTAAGTTGTTTAAGAACACCCAAGATCCACGAGACGCGAAAACACCGCACTAGCATAGCTACAACTGCCAGATATTCCACAATTCAACTCGAACAACCTCCCAAAAAAAAGAACCGCAAACTTTGCATTCCGACCCAAAAAAAAAAAAAAAACCATGCCCCGGAGTCAGACCGCGGTATGTATCCCTGGCATGCCATATCCGACATTACCTTGGTCAGTAATGTCGTGCTGCTTGCCGTTCTCCCTGTCGTTCTGCTGCTTATCATTCTGCTGTCTGCCATTTTGGGTCTTGGCCTCGAAAGCGCTGAGCATCCTGGCAAAGACGCGCTCGAGCTCGAGGGCAATCTTCTCGTCGCCGCTCACTGGGGTAGCAGGCTTGTTGCGGAGGTCAGCGATCGAGTCGGCGCCAAGGAGAGCGATTTTGTTTTTGCGCAGGCGGGCGAGCTTGCTGGCCTTCGACACATTGTTACTAGCAAGGGTGTACTGGCCACGGTTGTTGTGGATGAAGGTCATGGAGCTGTTATTGTTGGGGCTGTTGGTGAAGTTGACGAGCTGAGTCGTGCCGCCGAGCGACTGCACGTTGATGATCTCCCCGGCCGTGTACGTGCCTGTGGTGATGTAGTATTTGGCTGCGGGGGAGATGTTGCATATGGTTGAGGGTACTGCGAGCAAGGTAGCCATGGGAACGACGAAGCCGTTCGTGCCGATGCCGCCGAGGCCGATGAATTCATGGTCTAATCAATTCGGGTAAAATGTGGTCAGTCATGTTCACCTGAGTAATTATTACTTAATTATGAGTGGACGCAAGAGAGGGAGGTTCAGCTTATTATTACAGGGGTCGGGAGGCAAAAAGCTGGCATCAGTCTCGATGGTGAATGCATTCGGCGGGGCAGTGGGGATTCCAATCTGGTCCTGAAATCTACTTTCACCCTGGTGAGTGGTGAAATTCAGGGTCGTGCCAGGCTCAAAGTTCGTGCCCAGCGCAACGGGCTCGCAGTCGCTCGTGGCCAATCTGACGCCAGGGGCGGGGTTGCGGAGCGACGTGCCACAGATGGCGTAGGGCTGGCGGAATATGCTGAACTGGGCGGCGCTAGAGCCATCGGGTCGGGAGGCAATGGGGGGCGCCGTCATGAAGACGTGAGTAAAGATAGGACCGAATCCAAAGATACGCGGTGCCTCGGCAAAGATCAGGTAGCTTTGCGAGGCACCTCACTGGTTGAGGATGGTGATGTCGTAAACATGAGACATTGTGAAGCGTAAGAGATGGGGATGATGGGCGAAATGGGTAAATTAGAGACAATGGTCAAGCTGCAAAACTAGAGGCGCTTGGGTTTGAACTTGGATGATGTGATGGTGTGACAATTTAAAACCAAAGTCGAGATGTTTTTCCTTTATATCTTACAGAATCCATTCAACCCTCCCATGAGATATGGCGATGATGCTGGTGCTAACACCTGGCGATACTTGGAAGAGGCCTCTTGCATCTAAGCCGTAAAACATATATTTCACCTCAACTAACGCCAAAGCCCCCCAATCCGGTCGAGGTGCCTGGTTTAGTGTTTTAGGTCGGAGCTGGCCTACGCATTCAGCTGTCAGCAATCAGCCACCAAATTCCCCCGCGTTCACTGTGCAGTTGAACAGCCAGTGAGTGCACGGATGGATGGAATTGCTGCTCGTTAATCCTCCAATCAAAAGCTCAACTGCTGATCTTTAATGTCACCCGCAGATGTCTATGTTGCTTCATCGCCAAATTATATGTTGTGTTACCGCATACGCCTACGACACCCACGGCGGGCAACGCGGGCACCGGCAAGGTCATTGTCACGGGCATGTCCAACATGGGAAGCCACCCGACGCGGGCGATTCTTGTCTCCAAGTCGAGTCCTGACATCATCATCGTGGCCCGTGGGTCAAATGGTAATGTTGACACTGCCACCACCCAGCAGTCCTCTGGCCGTAGCATGATCAGGACCTCTATCATCAGCAAGTCCATGACTACCACGGCGCAGTATGTTTCCGGCGGCGAACTCTTGGGATGGGGACTGCGGAATATTGTCGGAGTGGGTGAAGACCCATTTGGTGGCGTTGTAGGATCAAAATTTGATGTCTCGCCTCTCGCCAACTCCTTTCTTTGTAATTATCTGACAAATCAATCCTACCCCTTAATTAATACAAAAAGTGGTCCGTCGAAAACTCGATGGACGACATCAAGCTGAACAGCAAAGACATCCACAACGAGAACCCGGCCGAGAAGCTGATCTACCACGGAGTGCTGAGCGACGCCAACAACAACAAATTCAAGGGCCTCAACTTTGGCTACCCATCCAGCGTGCCAGCCTAGGATACCCAGCTGCTCAGCGTCAGCGACATCCAGGTCGGCCAGCTCTTCTCGCCCGACGGCGTCCCTAAGGCCAGCGACTGCGCATCGCGCCAGCCCGGAAGCGTCCACTTCCCTTCCCACATGGCGCCACTCGACATCAAGTTCAATGCCAACGGCACGAGCGCGTACATTGCTTTCCACGACAGCTGGTACGTCTTTTCTTTCTTTCTTTCTTTTTTGTTTTTGCGTTTTTCTGTTGTTGTTGTATGCATAGGAACGAATGTATTACTTGGTTTCCCCAGGTTAACTCTGAGACTACGTATCTACCTACGTAGGAATCGCCGCCCGGCTAATGGATATTGGGTCATGAGAGTGAACTTCAAGGACGGCAAGCCTGCTGCTCCGCCAAACAGCAAGACTGCGTTCATTCCCGTCATGGAGAACAGAAATGTGGGAGGGTGCCCAGGCAGCTGCTTCCGCCTGGTGGGGCTGGATTTCGACAAAAAGGGCCGGCTGTATGTATCGAGTGATGCGTCGGGGGAAGTCTATGTCATTTTTGGTGCTTGAGCTCACCGGATCCGCAGGTAGGTAAGGTAGGTACGGATACCTACCTAGGCAGTATTGGGATAAAAATCCAACTGAAATTGTTGTTCTATCTCTATTGACTGCCGATCAAAGGTACCTATCTGATTCATTTTCAACTAACTGTAACGACTGAAAGCAAATGCCGCCAGGGCATACACCCCACAAATCTCTGCCTGTAACTCCAATGGTAACGCCTGACAATAATTAGTGCCACCAGGGCACCGCAAAAAAAAAAAAAAACTCCATTTTCAACGATAACGACTGAAAGCAAATGCTACCAGGGCATTGCACATTGTAAGGGAAAAACAGAAGCGAGCACTGGTCCATGGTGAAGGAAAAATTTTTTTGAGGGGGGGGGGAGGAAAACGGGCGAATGGGGGAAGGAGAGTGGCCGTAGGCTAGAATCAGTTGTCCCAAAGCAGCTTTCATTTTTCGTCAGTCGCTTGCTCCCCAGTTTCGGGGTCTATTCTCGGCATCCTGGTGGCTGATCTCGTCTGTGGCTTGCGGGGAGCAGGAGTGGCAGCAGTGGCAGTGGTGTTACTCTTGCTTCCGCTTGCTTTTGCCCCTGTCTTGCCAGTCGGCGTTTTAGTAGTGGTCGTCGGCGCGGTTGAAGTACCACTGCTAGTAGTATTAGTAGTAGTGCCATGGCTGGACCCGGGCCTGCTCGCGGTCTTGTGGGTGGTCGGGACTGATGAAGTAGCACCACTGCCAGTTCCATGGCTGGACCCGGGCCTGCTCGCCGTCTTGTGGGTGGTCGGGGCAGACGAAGAAGGGCCTCCGGCGCCCGGGCCTTGCGGAGGCTGGAAAGACGGGTGGTCTGGTTTCCGATGTGCCTCAGTGCCATGGCGCAGCGGAACTGACAGCGGTGTCCGTCCGGGGTTAAATCTGTTCTTTCCCTTGCGTTCTTGCCCCCACGCCTCAATGAGCCAACCGAGGAGTGCCTTGCGAGCCTTGTTGTTGCCCTCTCCCTGGCACGGAACCATTGTGCCCTTGAGATAGTAAGGCTTTTCAGGGTCGAATACGCAGAGAAATAAATAATCAGAGTCGAACAAGGCGACGTAGTTGGTGTTGAAACTTTTGTTCTCGCTGTACTTGGCGACCTGTCGAATGATCTTGAAAGACTTATTCGTGAAGTGGGTCCTAAACTTGTCCTTCGCAACGGCCTCGAACTTGTCGATGTGATCCTCGTTGTGCTGCAACTTGGCTTGCTCGAATTCCTCTATATCGATGGTTCCTGAGATCTTGGACTCGAATACCGCGATCGTGTTCCGAGGATTTCCTGGTGGTTGGGACCCGACGGGTCTCCAAGCCTTGTCTGGGATGCATTTCTCAATGTTGTACTGGGACACGCACTCGAGGACCGGGCCAAGTCCGGCAGAAAGTGCATGATTGACGTGGAATACAAGAGTGTCGTTTCCGTAGCGTACGACGTCGGCCTCGGACCTCATGGCCAGAAAGGGATCCATGCCCGGGTCGTTGCGTGAATTCAGAAGTTGACTGACACGAGGTGTCTTCAGTAGCAGCTTCTCTGCCTTCTTGATGTACTCTTCGACATCCACCTCTTCCCAATATGCCGGAACTGCATACCGTTCATTCTCTTTGGTGGAGTCATGGGTGGAAGACTTGATAAGAGGTTTCAAACTTTCCGTGTCACGGTCCTTCGCCCTGGGAAGCCGCGGAAGGGGGTGCTCAAAGGCAGAAAGTAAAGACTTGTCTCCTGTCTGCGTGCTGGCAGTATTCGTCGGCATGATGATAAACGTATTCTAGCAGCCGGGGGAGATAGACAGTATATGCCTAGGCCAAGGGCTTAAGAGGAAGGAAGTAAAGGAAGATGATGGCTCCAAGTGTGTGGTTGCGGTGATCAGATAGGTACGTCGGGACGAATCTTTGATGGCGGTTTAATCACCCAAGTGAACAGTCCCCATTTATGGACAAAAATGATGATTAGGTAGGTAGGTACTAAAGCACCCGGAACTGTTTCACACAATGCCTCCCATGGTCCCTCGATGAGTTGTCCATTGCCACTGCCAGGAGTAGTAGCGAGGCAGGAGACTGTGTTGTTTGGTGATGGTGCTTCGGCGGCAACACGGGTCTGAAACCATGGCGCCAAAACGGTGCTGCTCGCCCCGTGGCCCCTTCTGGTCCCATAATAACCCTAGACGTGATGGTCATGACCATGGTCAGCCAGGTGTGGGCATGGACTAATAACACCCCCAAGGCCACCATGACCACTACTACTCCTTCTTCAGGTACTTGTACTAACAATGTTTTGGCATTTGCCTGGGCAGCTATCTGACAGGGAGGCGATGAATGAGTTGGCTCGCCTTGGGCCTTTGGCCGCAGCACGTGGCTACTAGCAACATTAATACATCGCTGCGTCACACGGCTGCATTGATTCTCGAAACAAAAGACGCGGCCCTTGGCTTCTCCTGTTGAAGCCGTTTCAGAGGGCGACGGTGGTGTTGCAGGGACATGAGCTGCAGATGGCAGTTGGTTGGCACACCGAGACAGCGACAGATCAAAAATAGACGGCATGTTTGGGTTGGTAGTTGAGGTATGCATGGCGGTCCGTTGAGTATCAATTACACTGTGCAAGATGCAACTTGGCAGACGGCGCCCGCCAATCACCGGTCAGTGTTCAGGCCGCCCCAGGCCAAGCTTGGCTTTGGAATGCCGTTCCGCCCCTTCTGTGCCCCTTTCATCTTGACGGCCAGTTGAGGTTGCGATGCATTTGACCTTTTATCGCGGCGTTGAGGCAACATCTATTTTTGCAGCGTCAGGTGAGGGACCAACCATTTTCACTTCCACGTTGGGGCCAAAGTTGTTATGGGAGGGTATTAGAGGGGGAGGAGGCGTCCATAGGTACCCGACCTACCTACCCAGGTAATTACTCCGCACCCCTCACATTCCAGAGCTTTGGCTTGGTCAGGTGTCAGGTGACGATCAAAAGGTCAAACATCAACAAGCGCGTTATCCACGAACCCCGCAGTCCTTTTCCCCCAAACCAACGACAAAAGGAAGGAAAAAAAAGGGAGAGAAAAAAAATCACTCTCCTTTCTCCCTCTTTCTTTCTCCCTCCTTCTTTCTTCCACCAACAACGAAACATGAGGAAAAACATGGTCCGCAAGCCTTATTACCCCAAGGGCCTCGTTCTTCACATTCGCAAGCATACGCCCCCGCCTCCAATAGGCGACCTGTATCCAGAATGCCCCCGACCCAAACCCGACTGGCACGGCGGGGATGGAGAATTGGACGATGACGATTTTGCACTCAAGTTTCCACCCTTGGCCACCACTCCGCCGGGCGCAGATGAACACACCTTTACCATCACCGGCAACAAAACCGTCAGGAAGCATGGTGGCGCGCGGGTTGTGACTGGCTATTACGATGGCGACAAATCGGCCGTCTATGTAGCCAAGATTTACGACGGCCTGTGCTATCTGCGAGGCGGCCAAGACGACGGAGCTGGCGTTGATGGTATGACCATGGCTGACAAGGACTACTCTATCGAAGCCAATGCCTACCAAACCATGTATCCTATCGCTACAGTCATGGGCAAGCTTGTCCCCGAGTATTACGGCAGCTGGACATTCCCAATCAATACCTCCCACCCCGGCACCCAACGCTGGGTCCGTATGATTCTGCTGGAGCTTGTTCACGGAGAATGCATGCTCGCTAAGATCCAAAGAGCGACCAAGAACGGCAAAATCCAGGATTCGCTTTTGCCAGACGAGCAGACCCGTCTCCGAGTGCTTCAGAATATTCTCGAGGCTGAAGTCTCTATCCAGTGGGATGCCGGGGTAGAACATCTAGATCTAGTCCATCGTAACGTCATGGTTAAAGACGACGATAGTGTAGTTATCGTCGACTTCAACCAAGCTTACATTTACTCGGCCATGATACCTCAGTTTCGCGATTATCTCGGAAATCCCAAACAACCCTTACCACCCTCACCCATCCAACGTTATTGGAACGAGGCACTACGTCCATGGGAACACTGGGTTCCCCAAAGCTGGCTGAAGGATAAATCCGGGAACGAGGCTAACTTGTGGATGCTCAAAACATGGGGGAAAATACCGCTGGGGAAATACATGCCCCTCGACAATATATGGCTCAACCAAACAAGCCACTCGAAAAGTAGCCCAGAGGTTGTGCGAATGCTGGAAAGCTTGGGACGTAACAAAGAGTAAATCGGGGGTGGCTTTGAGTTTTTTATGTTTATTCCCTAGAGCAATGGCGAGAGACGGTGAGTACTTGATTTAACTAGGTACTAGACTAACCAGAATTGTAACCGATAATCGGGGGATCGCAAGTCCGAAAATCAAAACCTACCTCGTGCAAATATGTCCCGCTCCAGCGGTATGCGTTGGATATGCGTTGGAATGTTATGTTTGGAAATACTACTGGTAACTATCATCTGCCGAGTGAGCTGCAACAAACCCCGCACTCCGTGGTCTGGTCGACGCTTGACTGAGCTATAGGTCTATGTCCTCAACGTGTCTTTCACATGGCCCTCCCTCCTACTTAGGTACACCCTCTTCCCAATAAAAAAGTGTCCGAGACTTTATCTTGCCATCTTTGGGCTGAGTCAGTCCCGACAGCTTTGTCCATCACCACATGACATGAAATGGCCACGGCCCCGGATCTCGTCGCCTCAGGCTTCACAAGCAAAGCATACGTGGTTTATTCTACACAACGGGCCGACCCATCGCGCCCGACGAAATCGTAGTCGAGACGGTAGCGGCGGGCATCTGTGCCACAGACCTCAAGGCCGCGGCGGGCAAGTTCTTGGTTGTCTCGTCAATTCGACTCAGAGTGGCAATGATATCTGCCTATTGCTTTGCAAACTGGTATAGCTCTACGCCAGTCTTCCGTGCCTCGTCCCTGGGGACGCGGCGGCGTCAGCTCGACGTGCTGCTTACATAGGGAGGTACCTGAGGTATTATTATAGTCACACCCATGAGTAGTAAGTAGTAAGGTATTACCCAAGGTTTAATTAATTGCAAGACGAAAACTCACAGCAACAGAGGCAACAGCGCAACCGTGATTTGCTGACGGATCTGGCTCAGGCGACCGGCCAGCTTGTCAATGTCACCGGCGGTAGCGACTTGGGGTCGGCAGCGAGCGCGATCCTGCTGAACCCTCGAGCCTGGAGGCTGGCAAGAAGGGTCTGGAGCTCCTCGTTGGCCGATGCGCAGTCGCGGCAGAGGCCGAGAAAGACCTCTCCCGCCGCCCCTTCTTTCCCCTTGAGCTTGGTCCCCACGTCATCGGCGAGCCGTGAAAGATCGCGGGCCAAGGTGGAGAGATCAACGTGGTCCATCATCTGGCCCGTCGCCGACTTGAAGATGCGTGCGCGTTTTTGACGAGACGGCAACCAAACTCGGCAAACTGCACCACGACCGCCGAGATGGACAGGGCGCTGATCGGATCCATAGCTGCTGACTGATTGTGTCGCGTGGGTGGGTGGGTGGGTGTATAGGGGATGCACAATAAGGAACTTGAAGCGGTTTCGTTCGTTTGCGTGGAGGATGTTGGCTGCCTCCCAGCCCCGCTTTGCTGCCTAATTTATTCATATTTTGATTGGTGGGGGGGGTCCATGTTGTGATGTCAACAAAGGGGCCCAACGCGGCGGTTCAAATCGCAGTGTGTTTGTGGTTGTCTTGTTTCAAATTTAATAACATTTCACAACAAATTTACTTCACACGTCACTCGCCTGTCTTCACGATTATCGAGGGCTTCATAATGTTTCGCTTTTTGCCTTGGTAGTCTGTGGGGGCCAAGAGGGAGGCTGAGAGCTGAACCCACCATTTCTGAACCCCCCCAATCGTTCCCTTCGTACAGCTTTGCCCCTCCGTCATCTCCACTATCCAGGGAATCGACCTCCCCCTCACTACAATTACTATTATTTTAGCCTGAGCTAGAGGTTCCCATCCCGCAGTCTCATCAAACTCCGCCTCATCAACTCAATTCTTGCACAATGCCAAGGCTCCGACCAGATAGAATGTCAAGGCTGGGAAACAAACCTCAGCAGTAAATCGTCATCAGCAACCCCTGCATTCGACCAAGTGGAGTTCAATTTGTGCTGTAGAGGGATAGGTTTGAATTGTTGCTGCTGCTACACAACGGGTTCGTGGGCGTGTCGCGAGAGTCGTGCCTGCGCCAGGGAGCCGCTGTCTTCGATGGCCCTGACAATCGCTTTCGCCTCTATCATTGACAACCACCGCCTTATTATACGTCATCAGTTTTGCAAGTAATTGTCACTATGAGTCTCTTTTAAAACAACTCGTATGTACAACGGCTTCGGCCGGGGGAAACGGCAAACACTTTTTCACATGAGGAACTGGGATGTGAGATGGAGCAGAAGGTTCGAACCATACATACTAAGCGTAATTACATGGATGGAGTCTGGACTCTCCCTTGTTGGGCGCACTTACTGAGATAGATGGGGACGCAAGGTACTAGACAATTCAGTGTCTAATATAATTAAGGACTAGACACGTTTGAAACCACATGCCCATTGTGGGGATACAGGCTGTGAAACGCACAACCAAGACTGAACTCTCCGAGCCAATAAAACTTTAGTACCAAGAGGAAGAAACTAAAGAGCGTTGAAGAGGACAAAACGAAGAAGAAGAAGGAAATGGGAATTCCCCCAAAAACAACACGGAGAATTGAAACAAAAGAGCACTCGTGTAGTTATGCTTCACCACTGTGGCTTCTACCACTACCAGCACCCAATTCCATAATTGCCCAAGAGTTTAGAGCTTCGCACCGCCGTCCAAATCATCCCTATCCCCACTAAAAGCCTCCATCCCCTCAACACTGCTTTCAGCGGCCACAGACTCCCATCCCGGATCTTGACTGGATGTACTCCCCTCCGAGTCACCCGAGTCTCGCGCGGGCTGGATGCCGATCTGGCCGAACCTCAATGCCAGGTCGTCGACGGTGTCACCCGCAACCGACCAGCTGGGATGGGCGCTGGTTGTCGACATGGTGGAAATTGTGCTCCACAACGGGTTTGTCGGCGTGTCGCGCGAGTCGTGCTTGCGCCACGGGGCCGCCATGTCCTCAATGGTCTTGAAGGCCGCGTTTCGGACGCCGATGATGACTTGCTCGAGGATCTTGTCGCGCTGCTTCACAGCCCCCTGGCCGTCCGACTTGAAGACGTGGGGCGGCCGCCAGTTATAGTATAGGTTTGGGTGCGGCGGGCGGACCTCAATGCCTTGGGGATGGGCCTTGAAGTAGAGATTGCAGAGAAAGCACGTCGGCTTGCTGGAGCCAATGTATCGTCCAAACTGGGCCTTGCCGAAGAAGCGGATCGGCTCATACTCCTCCTCCTCCCCGAGTGGCTCTTGGTCGTCGCGGAGGATGGAGTCTAGAAGGTTGACTTCGGCGTGGACGATGGGACGGAAGCTTGGGGTCTTGTCGTTGTCGTTTTCGCTGTCATTGTCACCGCCATCCTCGGTGGTGATGACCTTGCAGAGTTTCTTATCAAGCCCCATTACTTGAAGTCGACTAGCATGGCGCCGGTATGTCTCTATCTCAACCGGGTTGTTGGTCATGCGGCCAATCATGGAGTGGGCGGGACCTTGGTCCTTGGTAGCGCCCTTGACGTTGGGTCTCTTTCCCGGCTTGGACGAGGGGACGGGCGTCACGACAAAGTCCACAAACAGCTGAGGCCATTGCTTTTGTGCTGAGACTAGAACCTTGACCGCGATTACATAGGATTGCAGTCGCCCAATAGAGTGACGTATCATGGCCCAAGGATTACCGTTGTCAGCATCCGGGGCGGCGCCTGACTTGACTCTGATGTAGTCTTCAATGCTTTGGAAGTGCTGATTGATGGTATTGAGCAGGCGCAGGCCATGGTTGGTGACTGAAAAAAAGCATGATTAATCCGTGGGAATTGACGCCATACCTACTAGTATAGATGGGGTTCAGACTTACATTCGCCAGCATCGTGGGAGGGCACCTCGTTGAGATTCTCAACCAGGGGCTGGAATGCCTGGAGGGCTTTTGAAACCAAAGCCGCTGGGACATATTATACGTCAGCTTGTTGTGAAGGCAAAGCCTGTCGGTGATGTTGACATGTACAACAAAAAAGTAGTAAAACCTTTTTGCAAAGGACGATAATGGCAATGGTTTGGAGCACAGGGGAACCGTGTAAGTTTGTAATGGAACATGTTAAAGGCTCTTACCGTTGGCAGTTCCCTCTTCACCCGAGATGTTGATACAAAACGGAAGATTCCTGAAGAGGACTCCGGTGTAGTAGCGGATTCGAGGCTTGTTAAACGAGAGTACCTTTTTCAGGAGCTGCGTCAAGAGTGCGCCGTGGCGACTGGCATCGGCAACGGTATTGTCCGAAACACCACCAAGAGTGTTCAGTATGTCTTCCATGTACTTTTTCGTGTCGTTGAGAGCGAGCTCAGTTCGCTTATTGGACGCGAAGCGATACTCGATTTGGCCCGGTTGCAGCACGGCAAAGGCAGTCACGGTGTCACCTCCGCGCTTAGAGTCACATAGCTGAGCAAGCTTGTTGACAAAGGCGTAGAATGCATCCTTGTCTGACTTGCCGGCGGTGCTCTCAAGGTCAGGAGCCTTTGTGCTTTTGTGCTTGACGTGAACCTTGGAGTTGCATGATAGGGTCAGTAATAAGACAAGTAGGGAAGGTAGAGTTGCGATTTCGCAGGTTTACCATGATAAGACAGTATTGAAGAAGAATTGGCTCATAGAGTCGGCGAGTGATACCCGGGTTCAGTGGTACAACAGCAGAGAATGGGGTGGCCATATTGGAATGCGAAGTGAGGAATGTATTGAGAGAGGATTGAGATGGGAAGGTGTGGTTGAGAGCTTGGATTTTATGACAATGTTGTCAACGTTTCGTGATTTCCAAAAAGAAGAAACAAAATCGGATGGGATTGTATGAGCGAGGTCTCGCAAATGTGAGTCTTGGAGGATGATTGATGTGAAAAGTAGGTAGGATGTGTCTGGCAAAGGTCATGACTGCTATCTTCAATTATAAGAGGCTCGCTCTATCAAACGAACACTGAATACATAAACATTAAAGGTCTTCTTTGGGCTTCCATTTTGATCCTTTTCGGCCTAAGGCTTTTCAACATCTGCCTCCCGTCTGCCTCCAAGGCACATTTGGGTTACACAAAATGAGGCCTTCAGGGAGGCGTGTAATGCATCCATGGGATCGCGAGATAAGGCTCGAACTCTTTCACCAATCGATCGAACAAGGCATCCACTGACAGTTCATCTGAAGTCGAAAGTTGAGAGCAAACAAGGATTGCCAGGTTGACTTGAGGCGCTGGCATTGCTTTTCTCTTTTTTCGGTGAGTTCTCAGCCATCAAACCGCACATTCATGACATTCTTATCCGCCAATGACAACCGAGTCATGGATTGTTGATTGGCCCGTTTCGTGCAATACGACGCCCCACGGGTTGCGCTCTGCCTCAATTTCGGTCTTGTCATGGCAGGCCTCATCGACTAATGCAATGAGGCCCGATGCGCCGTGTTGGGGTGTCTGGGGGTCCTACGGCTCGTCCTCCCTGGCCAGAATGACGATGCCTCCAGCCCGCACACAAGAAAGCTTCAACAAGACGAGATGGGCTTCGAGCCTTAGTATTTGAACCAACAACTTTGCCACCGTCTGAGCCCAGGGTCTGTCTCATCCATCCATCCATCCAACAAGGGTACCTATTTGGAGAATCGTCTGATACCCCCCTAGTTAGACTTTGCCTGTCCTCTTCTGGTTTCACGGCACACTTCGTGGTGCCTGACACATTGCTCGGTCTATTCCAACACACGTTCCGTTGGTGTCCACCTTGGTCGTCCTTGGATCCTCGGGCTTTGCCCTTGTGGGACCATTTGTGGGTGGTGAGAAGAATATACAGTTGGGGCCAAGCCATGTTCAGAAGCATGTAAGTGCACGCAAGACTCAATAAACATGCACGCACGGGAAAGGCACCTAACTTCTTAGTCCGGTCTTCTTCGGACACGTGGATGTTGGCCTCGACGACTACATTTGGCCACTTGACGACCACATTTGGCCACTTGACTACCAGACGGAATTTCTCGGCAAGGGACTTGGCAGTATGAGTCCTGGAGATATGCCGCCCTCCTCTTCTTCGAGGGGGAAACGGAAGGGCGGGTCCCAGTACCTCCCTGCACCGTTGGACCCCACTGGTGCTGTCGAGAGCGTGTCTGATGGCACTATTGACCCGCAGCTGCTACAAATCGGCGCCTACCCCAGCCTTGACCAGGGGCCGTCCAGCTTTTCTCCCTACGACACCTCCTCCATTTCCGCTCCCCACGATTTTACACCAGTTAACGAGACTTCGTACCTTTACAACACCGAGAACCCAGCGCACTACGGCTTCGCGTATGAGTATTCGCCCGGCACCTCGTCCCCATTTGCTGCCCCAGACTACTACACGTCGGATATTCAGGGCTTTGCGACGACCAATCTGTCAGCACCGGATTCGTAGTTTCCAACAGCCACGAGCACAGATACCATGGTCGGAAGCATTTCCGCTCCCAACGTCAACAACGACGACAATAACCTTCAGATTGACCCAAATCTGACCGACTTTTCCTTTTCCAATCTTTATTTGAGTTCGGCGGGCCCTAGTAACACAACTACCAATGGCTACAGCTACGGCGCCGAGGCTGCAGCCGCTCCTTTCCAAGCGCAAGGAGCAACGACACTCACTTGGCCAGAACCAACCCTCACGACTTACCAAACAGCCAGTACATCCGACCCTTTTCGCTCCCAGCCCACCGCCCACTTCACACCCACGCTCGCTTCCAACGACGACTACGGCTCTGTGATCGAAGGGCAGCCCGCCGACGCCGGACAACAATATTATGATGATTTATCAGACGACACTGCCGGTCCGCCTTTTCCCTGCCCTGACCCGAACTGCGGCGAGACTTTTAGTCGCAAATGTGATCGGGAGTAAGTCGCCGTTCTTACCTCTTCACGTTTTTGCTATCACAAACCGCATGAACTTATTACAAGCTGACCGTTCTTAACTTGACACAAAATAGTAAACACAACAAAAATCACGTCAAGCCCATCAAGTGCGAGTACTGTCCGCAGGGCCAGTACGACGGCACCGCCCAGAAACGAGACTGGTACCGCCACATGTGGACGAACCACAGGAACAAAGCGAGGGACATGAAGATTCCGAAGGAAGAAGCTCCATGCAAGTACTGCAACAAGCTGTTCCGCAAGGATAACAGAGGCAGGCACGAAAAGACTTGCAGCAAGAACCCCAACAAGAAATGAAAAGCAAACAAGTTTAAGGTGCTGGGTGGGAGGGGGATCTGATCTCATGTCGTGGGAGATGCCTGTGTTCTGTGGCGGTGTTTACGGTTCTCTGTCTTGTCTTTTCCCAAGTCTGCCTAGGTAGTTGGATGTCACGGGGCCTCAACACTCTTTTCTTTTCTTTATTCTCCTTCTATCCCTCTTACACATTCATGTTTCTTTCGTTACTATCTTCTTTTTTACTCCTCTTTCTACTATTTTGACACTCGTTTCTATCGTCAATCTCTTTCTCACTCCCATTCCGTCCTTTCTCAATGTCAGGGCCTTACGATCCATTCTCAACCTTTCTCAAGGTCAAGACATTACCACCATGTCCGTTTTTAAACGCCTTAACTTTCCATCTTACTTTAGTAACCGATTGTTTTAGTCATTGATAGCTTAAAAGTGTGTTTTGCTCATTCTGTTTGCTTCGCCTTCAGTGAAGAATATTATCCTCTACCCGGTTTCCTTAGCACAGCAACCAAGTAAGTAGGCCCGCAGACTCCGGAGACGAACAAAGAAGTGTGATTCAGTCATTCCAGCAAAATAAGCGAACAAACTCTTTAAGCGGCCTGATCGGTGGCCAAAAATCGAATCGTCTTGTGTCTGCGCGATGATAGGTAACCCCGAAGATTGATTTTATGCGCCAACGGCCGTAGAAGAGGGAACAAGAGTACGGGCGCCCTATGGTCAGACGAGCAGGTCAACTATATAATTATCTCACGAAGGCGGCCAAAGCGAAAAAAAGAAATTGCGATTAAAGCTGGATTTATATGTATTACGCAGGGCCTAAATAGCATATAACAAATGTGGGTCATGCCCCTGAATCCGGCAGTCAATATGCCCCCTTTTTCTTGTGCGGGTGAGATTGGCTGGAGATGAAAGGGTGACCAAGGGGAAACGCTCGCGAGAAAATGGGAAATGAAGCATCCACACAAACTTCCTCGAACCGAAGCAATCTTCACACAAAAGTTTCTGTTTGCGTGTCCTCACACGCCTGGCCCCATCACTTGTAATATTCGCGAATCTCTCGACCCCTGGTTCACCAAGACCTACAGTCCTCGAAGATCTCTTCTCCCGAGTCTTCCGAGTCTGCGGGTTCCCTGTTCCCCAAATGCACGATAAGATCGTCAAGAACTGCCGGCACCATGGTGGTAGAATGGCTGAAGCTGGAGGCTACGGCCGTCGTGGAGCCGAATCCACCGTACTCGGTAGTGCGAAGCGGATTGGACGCAATGTTGTTAGAGTCGCGAGGGTTTCGAACAGCCATCCTGCTCCTGATGGTTTTTGATATTTCGTTCCGAATCTTCTTGACCATCCTCTCGAGAATGCCGTCGCGCTCGTCGATGGCGTCTTGGCTGTCGGTCGTGAAGACGTCTGGTGCTCGCCACGCGTGATACACGTTGCCGTGGGATGGCCGGATCTTGACACCCGGGCTCGGGTGCTCATTGACATACATGTAGCACATCAGGCACGACGGCTTGCTGCAGCCGATGTAGCCGCCGCCCCATTCGGCCTCGTTGAAGTACCGCAGCGGTTCTTCCTGTGGAGCTGCCGCTTTGTCCCTCCGGATGCTGTCGTGCAGGTTGAGCTCGCAGTGAACAAACGGACGAAACTTGGCCTTTTGTTTGATGGTGAGATCCAATCCCATCTCCTGCAGCAGATCCGACTGGGTTCGGTAAAGTGCCAACAAGTCTCGCCCCATGCGGCGAACCATGCCCAGCGCTGAACGGCGGGTGGCCGGGGGGTCTTCGCTCGCCACACCGGACGGAATCGAAACAACCTGTGTGTTCCATAATATCAGCCTCGTGACTCGCCTTCGGTCTCCAACCTTGTGGTGTGTTTGTGCAAACCTCGAAATTTTCGAATAGCTGAGGCCACAAGTTGCGTGCCGCTATAAGAACCTTCACGGCAATAAAGTACGAGACGAGCCGTCCAGCAGCATGGCAAAAGTCGTCCCAGGGCGTGTTTGGACTGGTGCTGTGTCGGATAAAGTGGCCGAGGGAGGAATAGTACCGCTTGCTAAGAGCCTGCAAGAGCCTGTGGCCAGATTTGACAACTGTATGGATAGTTAGTCAAAGGCTTGAAATGCCTATTACTAGTAGTAGCAGTGGCAACACTGGCGACTGAGCTCATAAAACGTACACTCCTCATCGCTGCACTTTGGTTTTTTCTGCGCAAAAGCAGCCAGCGCTCTTAGTGTTACTAGATCCCGCGCTGCAGCCTGGGCTGTTCAGATAGGTAGGCAGTTAGCTTAATGATGAGATGAACGAGAAGAGAGTGCAATGACGAATATGATTTTGTTGTCTCAGTCCACTGAAAAGGGTGAAAACATCCTTACCTTCAGGAGTTTCTCGTTTGCTGCAGTTGTCGATGCACCAGTCAAAGTTGTCAACCAAGTCTGACAAGTACAGCTCGATGCGCACCCGGTTGAAAGCGAGGACTTTCTGTACAATCTGTGAGAATACAGCAGTTTGTTGACACTGACTCAAGTCCTTGATGGAGTTGTCAGGCGCGCTTCCCAGAACGTTCAGAACATCGCGAAGATAGGCTGCGGCATTGTCCAAGGCTGCTTGATCCTGGTTGTTAGATGCGAAGCGATACTCAATGGCCCCAGGCTGTAAGACTGCGACAGCGGTGATGGTGTCAGGACCAAGTTCACTATGGACGATCTGGCCAAGCTTGTTGACAAAGCATTCGAAGGTTTGTTGAGGAGATCTGGTTGGAGAAGCAGCGTCGAGGTCAGGTGGCGTGGTGTTCCTTTTCTTCCAGTGTATCATGATCAAGCAATACAAAAGAAGAAGCCCTTCGTAAAGACGATGGGTTAGACTTGGTGAAAGGGGTTCACAAGAATGAATTGTGTCGGCCATCTTGCTTGTTTGGTTCTGGTATAATTATGAGCTGGAATGAAGGCACTACATGTAAGGTCTTGGAACAGGTGCCGGGCTTTAGATGCCGCCCAGTGGATTGGAGTGGAACTGCAAAAAGACGGGCAATGTTAGATGAATAACTGTTCTGGTCTATATAACCTCTTTAAAACTTCAAAGTCAATCAAAGACCGATGTGGAAACATTCCTTTGGTTTCCATATTCACGTGTTGGTCGCGGCCAGAGGTGCCCAGGAGTCCTGCCTCAGCTGCAGGTTGGGGTCGCACAGCGCAGTGAGAGGTCGGACTGGAGGCAGACAAGGCGAGAAGGCTTTTCTCTTCCTTCCAATCGTATTTCAAGGCTCTACCCACTTGAGCTAATTCACTGAATGGAGAACTTGATGGAAGTGTTTGAGTTGAATTGTGCCGCTTTTTGCCAGAGAGATCCTTGCGCAGCTGCCGACCAGGTGGTCCCCCACCAATGATGATGGGCCAAATGACGGGTGGTTTACCAATGGGAGTCGTTTCTGCGAAGCTTCGATGACCCCCCCGTCAAAAAATCATGCAAAGATGGAAGGCCTCGTCGGCCTCGTCGGCCTCCTGCATATTGTCCCTACCAGGCACCCAGGCACCCAGGCTCCCGAGCCCAAAAAGGACAAACACATTGACGATGGCTCCAGCTTGACACCCAGGAGAGTGTTGAGGAGAGGAAATGGGCCTAGTATTTGAACCATCAATTCACCTCCCAATTTAGGTGCTCCCCTCCTCCATTGAACCGACCTAGCACGGGCCGTTTGCGAAACCACCCTTGCCTACAAATTCTGTGTTGGTCATTGCTTGGTCTTACGAGACAGGTGGTGAAACAAGCCAGCTTGATAGATTTGTCCACAAGCACGTCTTGTGGACAGTATCCACATTCATTTTCCAGGTTACCTACCCTTCGAGTTCCAAACCGTTCTCTGCCCCCTCCGAAAGGCACGGGGAGATGTTCGCTAAGGCATTACGAACCCGTCTTCTGGATCATGTGTAGTCCCATGTAGGTCTTTTCTTCACAGCCCAACAGACATGTTGACGGAAAAAAGGTGGGGTTGTTGGTGACCAACTGATTCTGACCAAGTTACCAACTAGTTTTCCAGCCGACCCGGTCTTTTTCTTGGACTTCGAAGAACCCGAATGTAGAGGATTGTCAGGCATCAACTCAGTCTGGCAAAATTCTGCCGACCTAGCGACGTGCATTTGGTTGGAGCTGCCGGAAAACATGCTGACGCAGTCATCATCATCCCGACAATCCCAAGACCCAGCTGGGCCGTACATCGACCCCCAGCTGCTGATGGCGGCCTCGCCCGCTGCCGGTCCAGATCTGTCCCACTCCGACTCTGCGATTAATAACACTACGGCTTCTGAGCCAACCTCCGACCCCTCCTCCTACAACCCGTCCTCCTACAACCCATCTTCCTACAACCCATCCTCCTACAACCCATCCTCCTACAACCCATCTTCCTACAACCCATCCTCCTACAACCCATCCTCCTACAACCCATCTTCCTACGATCTTTTGTCCTATGACCCATGTTCCTATGACCCATGTTCCTATGACCCATGTTCCTATGACCCATCCAATCTGCCGAATCACTACGATCTGTCTGGTTACTCTTCGACTCTGCATGATACTACCAGCTTTGGCTCTTGGGCAACTTTCAACAACATCAACACCAGCGGTTGTCATAATAATATTCCCCAGTCTTATCCGCAGGCGGTAGTGGCTTACCCAAGCTACGCCTCAAGCTTATAGAGTGCGAGCGCCGCAGACAAAGACATGGCCGGAAATTCTTCCAACAATAACTTCAACCTCGACGCTCTTTCGCAGTCACTCAACCACGACGATCTGAATAACTCAGCTCTCGACTACGCCCCCGATCCAGTCTACAGCAACACGGCCGACCCCTCATTTCCTACATTTCCATCGCCAGAGACAACAGCCCCATCAACCTGGCAGCAGCCAGTACCCACGAGCTTTTCTTCCATTCCAACTGCCGACGCCTCTTACAATGCTGAGTACGGCTATCAACCCGCCGAACAAGCAGCAACAGCTGGGGATTACGACAGCAACGACTCCTCTGATGCGAATCCAGGACCACCATACTTTTGCTCGATCTGCGTCAGCCAGGGCAAAAAGCCAAAGCCATATCCTCGCCCCTGCGACATCCGGTACGTGAAGAGTTGCCATCACCGAGACACCAGCACCACCTTGAACGTATGTGGGCAATAGGAAAGCTAACAAGGCGTGCTTCCATAAACAGGAGACACAAACGCAACCACAAGCCCATCATCCCGTGCGGCGACAAGAACTGCCCCAAAAAATTCGCCCAAAACAAGCAACGAGACCGACACGAAGCTGTTCACCACCCCGGACTGAAACACCCTCCCGGGGAGAAAAAGTCCACGACGAAAATCCCTTGTCCTTACTGCCCCCCGGGCGACTACAACGGCCGACCAGACAACGTCAAACGACACATCGACGCGATGCACCCGGACAATGCCAAGGACAAGGGGAAGGGGAAGAGCAAGTGAATTTACTCGGCTTTCTGGCAGGCTCTTGCTCCCAGCAAACTCTACCCCATGGAGGATATCACGCTTGTGTTTTCTGGTTATGTGTTTTACTGCATCACTGTCTTTCCCGACAAGTCCTTACCTGCCTGGCTAGCTCTTGACACTCTTTCTACTCGTCATTCCAATATTTCCTTCCCTCCTGCTGCTACTGCTGTCATTTCTCATCAAGTCAACTACTACCTGTCACTCGTTTAATTGCCTATCTTTTTTTCAGGGGTCTTGGCTGTTCTCAACTCTCATTCCAACGCTCTATTGATGCTACGACTTTATGACCATGGCTTTGTTTTTAAACTTCAATGCTCTCCATCATTCACTGTTACATCCTAACCGAATTTACCCAGTGCGTGTCGTTTTGTTGTTTCCGCAGAGTAATCATTTAGTGTTGCCACTGCCCCGAACCGTCGTCATCCACCTCTGGCCACGATCCGTCCTCTGTTCGAGAGCTGTACGGGAGTCTCAACGGCTGGTCGGTGACAGAGACTTATTCCCAAGTAGCAATACGATGTCCATTCGCTCCCCCCCTAGTTCATGTAGTGCTTTATCTGCAACATCAAATGCTATAACCCGTCACTGCCATGTGCTGTGGCCAGATTTCGCTCATTTCCGATCTTTTCTGACTGGATTTCCGAGAACTAGGCCTCTCAAATCGCGAATACAATAGGGAGAAACGCAATGGCCCCTTTACCAGCCTCAGTTCTTTCTTTGTTTCTTTGTTTCTTTCTTTCCTTTATTCTTCATCAAATCCGCCACACACTCTGTAAAAAAGAAACTAGCCGTAAGGAGGAGTGTCGCCCCTTCCAACTTGATGTTTCAAGATTCCACCCCAAAAGAAATTCGGCTCGGCTCCATGAATAACCCTAACCCTCAATGAAAGATTTGTCGCGCTGCGTCGCTGACGTCATGGCGTGTCACGGGGCCAACCACTGGTATCATACACAAATCACATCATGTCATCATTCCACCCTCCCCCGCCCAACTCGTGTCCATTTTTTCTTTATCGAAATCCAACATCCGGTACCACCACGCCATAATAACTTGAAAAGGCAAAACATCAACATGGACCAAAACTTCAACCCCCTCGGCGACCGCGAAAAGGCGTTCGAGAACCAGTATATCCGGGAAAAGGAGTCAGTCATAATTATCCCCCCCAGTCCCTTGATCGAATTCCTACAGGTAAGAGGTACTGATAGGCATGGCATATTCTGCAGGAAGAAGATGGCCGCAGACCGCGCCACAGCAAGGAAAGCCCAGGCTGCCAAAAAGCCAGAGAGCATTGCCGCCACCGCGAGCGGGACGAGTCAGGAAGCGTCGCAGCAAACGGACCCAGAGGCGAAATGAGAGCAAAGTTATGAAGGAGCTTGTTTAAACCATGATGTAGGAAGCAATACATACATACATGCCTAGTTGGATGAAAAGAACTCAAGATGGTCACTATTTGCCATATTAGTCACGATTCATGTAGCAGGGAATAGCACGGGGAGACGAGCACACAATATTAAAGTCAAACATTAATAAGATAAGTGTAGACGCGAGACACTTGAGGGAAACAGACCATTATCTACTACTACTTCTACTAATCTATCTACATAAATATGCAGGTAATTATCAGCGTTCATCATTAGGCAAAAGAGCCCATATAACATGAAATGGCTATATCCGCCGCGCGCCCGCCGAGCTGAGCTGAACTGTAGTGGAATCGAGACAGACCCAACGTTGAGCAAGCAGACTCTCGTTTCGTGAGGGACACACTGTGCTGCCGCACAACCACTACTAAGAAGGAAGGTAGGTAGCAAGGAGAGTAGGTAATAGGATGGTAAATTACCACCTTAGGCCGACCCAACCACCCCACTGGGCTGCCGTGTCATGGTCCTTGGGCAGATAGTCCAACCCTGGGTTCATGGCGCAATTGTACCGCTCTTCCGTTCTCGGACACGTCGCAAACGAATCGGGTGTAAAGTAGAAGGAATCGGAAATGAAGGGCGGGGTAGAAAAGTTTGCGCAGTGGTAGCCGCAGTCCATCCAGCTGCGATCCCAAAGGTGGGGACTCTGTGCGTAGATAAAGGTCATGGCTCAATCCTCCTCTTGGGGGCAAATGACCTTCAGTGTCAGCTTGTCGCCCGCGTCGTTCATCGTTATGTTGGTCGTCCACTGAGAGTGCCAAAATTCAGGACAGGGCATAGTTTCCGGGGTCCACCAATCGGTACTAGTTGCATTTATTCCGGGGAAAGAAATGCGAAGACGAGTTTGCGACCCTCTCGTCGATCTGGCCTCCCCACTGCGTGTGGTTGTAACCCGGCTTGTTGGCGGTGGCGGTGGTGGTGGTGGGATTTTGTACGGGGCCGCCCGATAGTTTCCAACCAGATTCTCCGAACGGGCTTGGTCAACTGGAATTGAAGGGGGTTCGCTATCGCAGATGGCGTGGCTGAGAGAGGTGGTGTCTTGTCGGGTAGGAGGACGAAATACGGGCACCCCGCATCGGCAGTGCATATCAGACCACACTCTTCCCAGTTGAGTGCAAACCAGGTGCTCTCCATTGCGCTCTCATCGTAGTACCAGCCGTGTAGATGAGGACAATTCACCCTGACCGCTAGGTTCGTGTCCGTCTTCAACGACTGCTCATCTATGTTTGAGCATGGCGTACCTGCTAGGTCCTACAGTGAAATTTAGCTGGGAGAAGCACTGAGGGTGAACTGGGGGGTGAATGAGGTATCGGTGGAAGTTGCCGGACTGGGAGATAAACTGGTGGTTTCCGGAACAGTAGGGGACGCCGTGGACGGTGATTGCGAGGTGGAAAGACTCGGAGGCGGTGCCGTAGTGGTCGTGGTCCCCTGAGCTACGGATGAAGGAGCACTAGAAAAAGCAGTCTGCGACATCAACGTACTCGTGGGATCCCAACTGCCCATCGTCACCTGGCTGGCTGTGTTTGTGCCATCCGGGGAAACCAAGGGGCACGAGTCTGACTCGCCCCTGAGCCAGCCTCGTTTACCCGTCTGGAAGCCAGTGAAGGCGGCACATCTTTGTGGGCCCTCTGCCAGGTTATAAAGCTGCAATGAAGATGAAAGTTAGTAGGTGATTGTCTGGTTTATTGTCAAGTCGGTAGGGAAACTGGCCCGGTCCTGAGAAATCACATACTACGTTGACTTCGCTCAGGACGGCAGACGGAAACCTAAGACCCAATCGGCCGAGCAACTCTGCCGATGTTTGGATCAAATACTGATCAGGGAGACTCTGATATGCTGCGGTTGCAAGAAACTTCTTCATGCGCCTGCCAACGGTTGAGCCTTGCCCGTCGCTTGTGTCGAATGGCGAGTTCCCTTTCGGCCAAGGGTAACTAAGCATAACGACCGCGAGCCCGGCCTACACAGTTTTGTGAGCTAATTCAGTAGAAATACTTGTGTTGTATGTATTAGACACACAAGGAGGGTTTAGTAGCATAATTAGGTATTGTTTTAGTAGTATTTTGACGCTGTGGTTACTCACCGAGACTGATGCTGATGAGGTCATAGTTCAACATAGGTAAAAAAAACCCCAACCTTTAAAAAGCTTAGTATAGGTAGAATCGTTGTACTTATGTTCAATTTGTAGCATATGTCGTACATATGTTGGGCTATTGCAGATAAACAAACCTAAACTAACAATAAAATAACTAAAGCAAAACACACAAAGTGGAAAATATATTATATTACGAAAAAAGAAAACGAGCGCATGCAAAGCATACGCTTAATATTATTACACCAAAGACTAAACATTAACAAACCAAACAAAACCAAAACATAACAATAAATACACTACCAATTAACAAAAGAATAACTATAACCAATGCTAAAAAGCAGTACTATATATACGCAGTATAAGCAGCTTTAAGGATTATAACGTCAAGCCTAAATTAGCTTCTTCCTCACCCTTTAATTCTAACATTGAAAATAAAGGAGGAGAGTATGCTAAGCATATACAAGGTCTTAATATTAATAATACAATTGGAAGGTTTTAAAATAATTACAATCAGTACAAAGATCTTCCTTTTAGCGTAACTACAAGTAGTTTATTGCAAGAAATGCAATTTACGCAGGTAAGGTACCGCCTAAGCATATACCAAGTATTTGTTATCCACATGCTAAGCACATGCAAAACACACTCCATTAGCATTTGCTCAGCATATACTAAGCAAATACCATAAGTTAAACATAGGTAGAACGATTTTACCAATATTAAGCTTTTTGAGGGTTACGGTTTTTCTACCCATGTTGAACTAAAACCTGCAGATCCAGGGGGTTCGAGAGAACCAAGAGACTGGGCAGATCCAGGTGTTCCAGATGACGCAGCCGGAGGGACTGGAGCTTGGGGAGCAGCAGAAACCCCACTTATCAAGCTGCTGCTGACGCCTGACTGTGAAATTTGAGACCCAGTCGCAGTCTCTGTGGCAGCAATAGCCCCAGTATCAGTAATTGTCTTTGTGGCAGTGACGGTGGCCACACTGGTATTGATAAATGTCGTCCCGTCTGTAATGGTAGTTACCGTCGTTTTACCGCATGTGGTTGCTGTTACCACAACCACAGTAGGAGTAACAGAGTTCGCATGGGAAGAGGCAAATGTCGAGACGGGCAAACTAATAGTGTCTCGGGACCGACACCTTGGGACTCGTGGAGAGAAGTGAAGGAACAAAGGAAAAAGTGGAGGATATAAGCCAATCAATTTTGCCATGGACAAGATATTGGATGAGATTAGAAGAAGGCACGTCAGGCGGAGGAGGAAAAGCCAACACTCAACGCAGATGGCCACACGAAAGGCGGTGAGGCTTTAGATAGTACATTCGATGTTATTCAGAGGTATCCTGAGCCCGGATTCAAGGGTGTCTAGCCTGATATCAGAAGAATCACTCTGCAACTCACAGATAACCTGGAAGTGCTCAACTAGAAGTGATGTTTATTACTTAGTTCTTATGTGGACAACAGGCAATTACCACAGCGCAGCGGACCACACAGCCCAATGGCTACACCGCCGAATGCAGCCACGTTAGTTATCCCTCTCGCGGGGAGGTTCAGACGAAAAAAGTCCAGAGTGAGTTATGTCAGCCATCATCTATGTACGTGAAAGAATACAAAGAAAAGCCCCCGCTCCAAAAGTATAGACAGGAAATAGAAAGAGTAGGTGGCGCAGAAAAGAAATAAGACGAAATAAACAGCAAAATCGTCACAGGGGTCCAGCGCACTCCACGGCGGCAGTCATCTCGTAGTTGGAATCTTGACCACTCCTACGGGTCTGATGCAGATCCCTGTCGTCATGATACTCCACTGAAAACTCCTTCGTCTGTAGGATGCGTCTCGACCTCGCTTGGTGAGTCAGTTGACGTTGAGTAGGGCTTATCATCTGACCCTGGATGGGAAAGAACATGGCCTCACTGTCGTCATAGGCCAGTAGTGTCCCGGCGCTGTGTGGCGGCACTGGGCTCGCCTCCCGCTGCTTGTCGGAAGTCGGTGAGCCCCAGGTCTCCCACCTCGCGCTGGGCTGCGTGGCAGCTGCAGTCGGGACTATGGTGGCGATGTGACTGTTCGTATTCAGATTGCCAGCCCCGCCGTCCATAGCGTGTTTCTTGAAGGTGTAGCCAGCGCTGTCTGGACTTGGATGTCGTCTAGTGCGAGTTTGTTGGCGCAAGTTGCGAACGAACACACGCATGACTGGGATGCATGACGCCATGATGGTGGTGCCGACCTCGGCCGCGGTCCATGACAAAAGTGCACAGCCGTCATCTTGTCGGGGGGGACGTGTTAGAAGAGTCAACAACGGGTTTGAACTATGAAGTAATAGCACACTCACGGGTGAAATTCTTTGCCCCCATGGTCAAAAGCATCGCCGACTTGACAAAAGCAGTAGCACCAGCACTGTGCGGGATGAGCGGAATGAATTATTAGGCTTGCTGGGGCGTAAACACTCACAAAACGCCCAAGCTCATCGCTATAGCCACTCCCAGCTTTTCTCGAGTCTGCATCTTCAGATTCCAAACGATACGCCATGGCAAAAAGGCCAACATAATGTCACACACTCCCGAGTAGACGCCAGAGAAGACCCCGTATCCGTTGGACACGCGCGTGTCCCAGCACTGCCCGGGTTCCATTGGCGTCCATGTCTTGGAAATGGGGTTGCATTTGAACCAGACGAAAAAGGCCTGCAGGGTCATGGCAATGTTCATCGACACCACCAATAACATGACAAGGGCGTGCATCTTGCCGGTGGTCAGGCGCAGTATCGTGATGCCAAAGCTCGTCTTTGTCCACAAGATTGCCAGAATGCTGAATGTGGCGCCGACATCACCACCAATCAGACCGATAGGGGACAGGTTCTGGGGCGGGATATCGCATGGGAATTGCCCAAAGCCGAGATCAATGACCTTTTGGCAGATCGCGGCGTTGACAACGAAGCATGCCTAAAGTACAATCCGAAGTGAGAAACTGTTCATTAGGACCGCGCGAACCGACCTAGGGGTAAGTAGGTATAATGGAGAAGATGGATAATTAATGAATAGGGAGGGCCGCACCCAGCCTAGGACGAGAACCCAGTCATCCCACCATAGCCCCCGCGACCGCCACTGTTTGCAATAGACCCGCACGGCGAGGAAGATGGTCGACAGGGCTGTGAGGGTCCAGATCGTGACTGCCGTCTGTGTGCCAAGGTCTGGAATTGGACTCGCAGGCAGCTTTCCAGCCAAACGAAGATCGCAATATTCAACTTGACGAGGAAGTCCTCCCCCCAGGGAAGGGGTCGCGGTTGGGGCGTCTAGACGAGCTACCAGGGGCAACATGATCCAATTGTATCTGCTGTGGACCCAATGGAGTTTATTCAAAAGGATGTTTGGTGAAGCAGTCGTGGAGAAGAAGGATGGAAATAAATACAAGTCAAATAGGATGGATCACATTATAGATTACACTGGGATGCTATGGTACTAGTACTAATGAATAGTAAGGTACCCAACTGCCGCACGCAGCCCTGCGGCACTGTTCATGCCTTTTTTGCAGCAGGATCAAGGCAGATCAAGAGGATGAGGCACACGACGCGCCTTCGAGACTATCGCAGTAGCAGAAATTGGGAGTTGGGTACAGCTGCGGTCGTCGATCAAGGTGGTGGCGTCCATCCAGGGCCAGGGGTCAAGATGCACGCGGCATGGCGGAAGCCTGCAAGGACGGAACCTTCCCGAGTTTGAGACGATGGGGAACCCCCCTATTACCTAGGTACCCAGCCAGGTTGATGATGGTGGTGTTCTGCATCCCTTTTTCTGATCGCTGATTTGCGAGGCCCACTCCCCAACATCCCAACGCGCCAGTTGGGCGGATGACCGATTCCATTCCCAATAATTTTTGTCTTCGTTGACCCCATCCCGAGAGCTATCCTGGCCTTCGGTCCCGAAGGCGTGGATAACGGCCGCGACTGTGCCAAAGTGGGGGTTTTGGATGCAGCTAAGACGAACATGGTCGGCCGCTGTTGGCCGATATTCTGTTGGTGGCTGCAGGAATCTGCAAAAACTGACAGGGCCGGCGCTGGGCTCCTTGGCGACAGACCCGTTGGTGCTGTCGATGGGAAAAAAAAAAAAAAAAAAAGACCATGGTTTGACTCGGGGAATGGGTATCAGCCAACTGTTCTCCAGTTTGCCGTTTTATCCTTGCGACACATTGTTTATAGTAACGACAGCTTCACCCAACAGTAGGGCGGTTCAACAGCACCGCCACCCAGCCGGTCTGTCTGGACGAGGAAGAGTTGACAACAGCCGCTAAGCATCCTTCTTCAGCTCCTGGCATGTGGCACAGGGCGGCACCATGTTGATCCGCGATTCTCTCCCAAGTCAGCGCAGGATTCAGTGCATACATGGATTGCACGTATTTATACCCTGTACCCAATAATGCTTGGCGCAGGCACGGATCAGACCAAAAAGCTCCGAACGCGATATTAATCATTACACAGCATAGTTTATTGAACAAGCAGGGGGGTGAGTCTCCAATGCATGCTGATCATCCGCCGCTCCCCTTTCCCACCATTACTATCCACCAAGCACATGTGTGGCACCATTCTTTAAGAACTTTGTGCCAGGGCAGCGTTGCCAAGAGTCCCATAGTAGCCCACGGTAAGGGTCACGAGGTTGTCGAGATACGACAAGTCAATCTTAGGTAGTGGCGACTTGTCCTGGAATAGGAAACTTGCAATCCGTTTGGCCACCCATACGGGATTCTCGTCAGCTGTAAAGGGCGAAACTTGCATTAGCTTCAATGAGTCAAGTCGTTCAGAGAGGGGGAAGGGGGGGCACTGTTGCATTCCCACTCCTCAGGTACTTAGTAATTAATTACCTATCCAATGCCCTGCCTTTGGAACTATGTCCGCCTCCAAGTTGGTCGAGACGTTGGCAAAGAGGACCTTTGCCCCTATTCCCAGACTCGCCTCGCCGCCAATCGACAGCGTGGGGATTGTGAGAGGACTCTTGCCAACGGTTCCCTTGAAGAAACGCGCATCCGCCGCCACAGCCTTGTTGTCAAAGGGACCGAACATGGCGCGGAGGAAGCCCGGCTTGGAGATGGACGACGCGTAGCGGTTGACTGTATCCTCGGTAAACGCCGTGACTCCCGAGTAGCTGCCGTGGAAGAAGTACCACTCGAGCATTTCCCTCTCCCTCCCGCGGACGAAGAACTCGGCGGCGTCTGGCACGCTGAAGAAGGCGAGCTGCCAGTTGGAGTACAGGTCCCAGTATGGCGCTGGGGCCTGGGCGATCTCGTACCCAAGCCCGGGGAGGATGTATTCGGACACGCCCATCATCTTGACCAGGCCTGGGTGCTGGATTGCGAGCGCGACAGCCATGCCAACGCCCTTGTCGTGCGAGAAGACGTACGTCTCGGTGATGTTGAGAAAGTCGAGGACGCCCTTGATATCGGCGGCACTGGCTGTGGCGCTGTAGTTGCCGTCGGGCGCGAGCGAAGAATCCCCGGCGCCGCGGTTGTCGGGCGCAATGACAGTGAAGTTCTCAGCGAGGATGGGGCCAATGACCTGCCAGGTGATGCTGAATTGCGGATTCCCGTGCACCAAGACCAACGGGGGCCCAGTTCCATGATACCGGAAGTGGATGGACACATCGTCGAGGGCGACGCGTCCGTGTGCCCATTCATCAAATGGGAGGGATAAACATGGCCCGGCAAGCAGGATGGCCGAGACAACCAAGTTCATCCAAGATTGCATTGCGAAAGTTCGAAGATTTTACTCGGAATCCCCCCCCGAAAGCTTGGTGTTTGTTGTTCGGATTCAAAGCTGACACGGAGGGCGTATTGGGTGTTTGTATCACACGAGCCGCTAGACCAAAATGAAAGAGACCAGATGCGGGCATCACACAAGCAGAAAAGCGACAGAGACCTTGTCACCTTTATAATATGGCCTTGGACTTGCCCCATAATAATATCAACTTGTGACCCCCTGGGCAGGATGCGTCCTAATCCCCGGGTTCAACCAACCGGAGTTCACCTTGACGGGGAGCGGATGATCCGGCCTGAGCTGGCTGACAAACGATCCGAGCTGACAAGAAAAAAATATGTTCGCAAACGGAGCTTAGTATCAACACGTTGTCACTCTACTGGAAGCCTACCTTGCCCATTTGGAGGGATTTAGATTGGGGTGTATGTCAGCACACCAGCAAGAGCTACATGTTTCCAATATTGTTGCTGGGGCTTACTCAGACATTCCAATAGACGCGATTGCTCATAGCCGACGGGTTGCGATCCTACTTCACAATTCGATGTATGGGATGTATAGTTGGGTAAGGTAAACACCCCTCGTTCAAGTATCTACCTAAGTACCTAATGACCTGCTCCAGTGGCTTATATTCTTTGGAGAACATCGGCGATGCTTCTTTTGTTGTATGATTGAGCAGGGTCCCAAAACCATGTCTTCCACCAGTAGGCTATTTCTGCCAACAACAAAGGAGAAGCATATTGTAAGTATTCCCCGGTACAAAGTTGGAGTTGAGATACTTACGAACGGCTCGGATACAGCTGGTCGTCCGTCCTGGACTACGATTTTGAGCAGGCGGTTTTCAGGCCAAACTGAGCAAGCAAATCGCAACCCCAACCGCCTAAAGTGGGCATCAACGTTAGTAGTTTTATTGGCATTGTTAGGTGCTGTACGTGATAACTTCCCTACCTTGTCATGTCCGGAGAAATTATTTTTTCTGTTCGTTCATGTCCGGCTCCCCATTGGCACGCGGGTGCCTGATCGGGTTGTCTGCAGGAACTTGATTTATCAGCACAGCCCCTAAAACCCATACCTCACCTTTCGGTTAATATGACGGGAAGGTCTAGACATATATTAGAAGTCAAAGCGTGCCAACTTGAGGCTACTGATTGCACTTATATCGTGTCTTAATCATCATCACAAGCAAACCGAAGACAGTGCCGCCCGCTTCACAATCGCCCTTGTGGGTGTGAGCGGCAGCCTTGGTACTGTTGTTCTGGATGAGATTATTTCCAACGGCCTCCAAGTGAAGATCCTTGCTCGCAAGGGAGGTACTGCAGCCACGGGATCCAGGACATCTGAGCACTTCCAAGTCGTCGAGGAGGCGGACGACGATGATATTGCCGGATCGACACGGGCTCTACATGGCATCGACACCGTGGTCTGCACCGTTGGCAACAGTGGCTTGGACATACAAATCTCTCTCATCGAGGCCACTGTTGCTGCAGGAGTCAAACGGTTCATCCCCAGCGATTTCGGAGGAGACATCGAGCAGGAGGAGAACGCAAAGCTGCCATTATATCACCCAAAGATCGGGATCCTTGACCACCTGAAGACGAAAGCGGCAGAGAATCCCAACTTCTCTTACACCAGAGTCGTCAACCACAGCTTCCTCGACTGGGGGCTGCGCCAAGGGTTCCTGGTTGATCCGAATGCGGACAGCATCACAATATACAATGGCGGCAATACCCCTGTCTCATTTACCACCCTTCCGACCATTGCCAAGGCTGTTGTTGGCATTGTTAGGAGTCTTGACGCGACAAGGAACCGGCCGGTTTTTATCCATGATGTTGCGCTTACTCAAAACCAACTGATTTGCTACGCGCAAGAGGCAGTCGGTGTTGAATGGACAGTCAAGGAAGAGACCACCAACCAGCTGCTACAAGAAAGTTTGCACGAGTTGAAGAAGCCAAATCCAAATTTGCAGAAAGCAATGGTTGGGTTTATCTTTGTTGCTCTATACGACCCAGATCACGAGCCTAACCTGACGGACAAGTTGGACAATCAACTGCTGGCCATCCCTGTTCGCCCACGTTAATCGAGACGGCTTACATCGGTGTGGGCCACGTGACTTGCACTGGCGCTAAACACCCAGTGCACACCCGGTGCACACCCAGCGCACACCCTGCACACCCAGCGCACACCCTGCACCCGCAAACGCTGCTTCGCCACAGGAAAGGTGCGAATTGCTTCAACTCTAGCCGAAGAAGCATAAAACGGACACCAAAATTACAAGGGGTCACAAACGACCTCCAGGGACTCCAAAATGAGACCACAGCACAGAATTAACCCGATACAACAATTTACCTCTTCCTTGCTCTCCGTTCCTCTCGGGCTTTACATAAGAACGTTTTTTCCCACACATCCCTGGTGCTTTTTTCCCCATCCTCTCTTGCAAATCAATCCGCGCCCTATAAGCATCCCAGAGGAGTATGCTTTTATCTTTGCCTCCACTTCATTATTTATATTCACTTAATCGCGCATGACATAGCAGCCAAAGCACAGCGTAACGGCGAGATAGTGCCGTACGAAGTTCGGGTGCTCGACACAGCCCTCCGCAATGGGCTCTCCGACCGATCAACGATTAATCGCCACCCCGTCCGCAAAAACCTAAAACCAAGAAGTAAAGATTCGTACTTTCGAGTAATGGATGTCTAGCATAAGTAAGTCCCGTTAATCGCAAGCAAGAGCAAAGAAGTAACACATCTTAGATACGAAAATCGATTTCCTAAAAGCGACCCGCGTGAAATGCAAACTATGAAGCACTTTGCTGAAGCTATTGGACTTGGCATAAAGGCTAAGCTAGATAAAGTAAAGAAGAGGGCAACAATACGGACCGTGCGAAGTATAATGCGCCGATTCTACAATCAATGGGAACGAGAATACTATACTACTATTAAGAAAGAAGTTAAAGAGTCGATGGCACTAGTAAGTACATCCAACCTATTGCCGACGGTAAGATAGTTCATTTGCACTGTTAATACTAACAAGCGAAAGTATATTAATGGAGAATTGGCTAATAGGATCCACCTATTTAAGGAAATAAAAAAACAAACGTTTATAACACTTCCAAGCTATGCCCATATGTTTGTTCAGTTGTGGCTTGAAGATAGTTATAATTACAGGCACGAGGGCAGCCGGGTGGACGCGTCCAACTTGCTAAACACCCACTGCTATACCTTGGCAAGGCTGCAGAAAGTGTGCGGAGCAAAGTACTAAGTGAGAGTCGAGCAAAACGGTAAGGGGATTTACTTTACTAAACGGACAATAGGACATCATCTGCTTTGTTAAGTGGAAGGATGGGAAACCAGAGATTAAAATGGATTTTAAAAGGGAAATTTATAAGGGTTTAGACTATAAAAAGTGAGTTATACACTACTTTATCTTCTATATAATACTTATTGCTATACAAACTAGAACATCCTTTAGCTGAGAAGCTCGTAGACGAGAAGGGTGTGCTACCGCCGCTCTTCTTACAGCCGATTGTATAGTGGTTCGTCAACTTTATCTTATCCGGGGCGTTTAGAGATTACAAAACTATTGAAGACGTCCTCCTTGTTACGCTGCTGGATGGGGAGATATTTTGGAAAATGGAATGGGCAAATGACATATTGGACAAGCTAGTCTTCCTGCAATAGTTTGCGGATGGTTTACAAAATACAGCTAAGAATAACAAAGTATAGGGCAATAATGTCTCCAATTGGGCAAAATGTGCTGGCTTTTTAGGTGGTATGGGCTTGCATGCCGTTCGTTGTGAAATCTTTATCAAGCTTGTTGGTAAGAACCAATTATCCGTCCCGCTGAGCACAAGACACGACTAACAAAATGGGACCAGACCTTGGTTTTCCGATTGAGTAAGTGATGAAGTTTGCTGTACAAAGGAACCCTAGTGTTATTATTGGCCATTACTTGCACGACCTGATAACGATTGATGGCGCGTTAAGCTTCCTCGGAATGAAACCTCGAAGCGACCTTATAAAGGACTTCCGCATTGCAACACTAAGACGGAACCTGGATGTCGGGTAGTTGCTGCCATCTTATTTAAAAGAGGACTTGCAGCAACAAAACGACTACGTTGCCATTACAAAGGAAATCGAGGATTTTAAGCTTCAGATCGAGATGGCAGTTGACGAAAAGGACTTCGACCGATACAAAGCTAAACGGATCGTAGCGTATAGGAGGCGTACCAGACTCGAAAAAGAGGAGTTGAAGAAGTATTAAGAGAATTTAAAGCGAGTGTATTCAGCTTAGCGCGAGGATTAACGCTAAGGCGATGAACACTAAAGCGAAGGGCGCAGAACCCACTTTGACCGGATTCGCTATATAATGCCCGAACGCAATCGCTTTGCTGGCACCCTATTCCTGAGGGTGCCGCTGCGGAGCCCGGAAGGTATCTCCATAATGCAGGATCTTATTACTCTCCGTACTAATAATAGCTGCGTTGCTTACTAGGAGGTGCTGCGGCCTATAAATGACTCGTGCCCGGCTTGCGACCGGGATATGAAATGGTAAGCAATTAACTTCTAGGAGCTACCATTTCTCTAGCTAATATTACCTTTCTTCCTCTAATATCCCTATTTACAAGAGATGGGACTATATATTCCGCTGCTACGAACGTGCGCTGCAGGAGAAATACAGCTACGCCAAGTTCTGTTTTATCCCGACCTGTAGCAAGTGGATTATTTACAAAGTAGACTAGTATGCCCATTGTTAGGGTTATATCGACTGGGGAAAAGTGCTATTGAGATGTAATCCGGTTAAGTTCCGCCACGCTGTTGCTTGTGCTGGATACTGCCCCTTCCACTTTGGTAATAAAGGAGCACCGGTAGCGGAGAGGATGCAGCCGTTTTCTAATCGATTAGCATGGTAGCGATATATTGTGTACTGTGGTTCTTAGTACGTCCAGAGACAGAAGAGCCCCAATGCTATCTCGTGCCCGCTGTCTTGTCTAGGAACATTCCGATTGAAAGACCTTTGGCACCACCTCGAAGACGTGCACAGCGCCCCAAAGCCCTAGGCTTGTACGAAGCGCAAGTCCTCTCCAGACGAGCACTAGGAGGAAACACTTCAATCTCCTAGAACTATTAAGAGAAGACGGGGCCTTAAACTCCCAGAAGAGCCAAACAAGTTTGCTAACGCCGATTTCATCCATACCCTAGCCGTAAACCTTGGCCTAAGACAAGAGGACCTACAAGTGATTATTCCGGAGGTGGCTACAGACTCTTCTGGTCTTAGCACACCCCTTTCCTCGTTGTTCGATATCAATACTATATTAAGCCAAACTCTATTGACTACATCGGTCACGTTTCCGTTTATTAGCAACATTTGCACTTTTAGTACCTCGAGAGAATAAACCCTTTATAACACTACCCCGATGGAAAATATGTTTACCGTGCACAGTCTGCAAAAGCCGCTCCCAGAAGAATGGGCCAATTTAAGCGTGCCAATCATTCCTAGTCTTTCCAATTTCTACATAGACGTAGTTAATCCGGTTCTTCGGATTAATACGGCCGCTCTAGAAACCATACAAGACAAAATGACCAAGCTTTCGCCTAAGAACGATAGAGAATCCCACTTGGTAATCCCAACTCCAGCCGCTAAGCTGGAAAATATAGTAACGGAATTGTCGCTTAGTTTAGAAACAATAGACCAGCCAAGTCTAGCTAAGCAAAAGAATTATCTAGTTGAGTCTTTGCTTAACAAATAGGGGGGCTGGTTCTTTGTGAAATGGCAAGATGGAAGCTGCAGTTGGAAGCCCCAAGAGAACATCCTAGACGACGAGCTCATTGACAACCTTGAGAACAGACATAGAGGGCTCAGCTATGGAGTGGATGTCGTGCGTTCCCGCCGAACTGAAGGTGGGAAGGTGGAATACCGGGTGTATTTTATAGGTCGCTCTAAAGGCGAGGATGAATGGGTGCTGGAGAAATATATAAGCCGTGAGCTGGCCGAGAAATATAAGCCTAGGAGGAAGGTGAAACAAGGAAAAAGAAAAAGTTAGAAATCTAATAAATATATTATTGCTATTCCTAAAAGGACGGTAGATAAAGCTTAAGGCCTACTAAAGAGAATAGAGCAAAGCAGAATCATTACAATATTTACGCGTTGCCTCCAGACCTTATCTACGAGGGATGTCTCTATTACATCTAAAAAACTAGCCGAATGCTCTAATAACAAGTCGGAGGGCTGCCTCTTCCTCCTTGTTGGCATATGCTGCGGCACGGCCAATGGCTCCACTATCCTGGATGTTGCAATGCCATATCTCAAAATGGCATCCACAAGCGTGCCGCCGAGGACTCCGCAAAAAGAACAAGGAAGGACAATTCTAAATACTTAGGGGCCTTCCCTCCCTCCTCGGCCTCCTAGTCTTTCTTCCTCACCTTTCCTTCTTTTCAACAAAGCCACTGCTCCACCCATGAATCAAGACGTCTCCACTTTTCTTTACCTGCTTCATTTGCATGTCGATAGAATGGGAGGGCCAGTGCTGCCAAGAATGCGGCAGTATTCGGACTCTGGGTCTCGGCAATTCTCAGGTCCAAGTCCGTAAAAGCCATAAAACTCATCCAGCACATTGGCCCCGGGGATACGGAGTCCGTGGGTATGTACTACTCGGGGATAAGCCGCTGCCACTGGAAGGATGGCAACCTCATTCACTATCACCCCTACAGTAACGCCAGTCCCCTGAAGCGCGACCACAAGCGCGACCGCCATGCCATTCTCAAATACCACCGCTAGATCGCCACGGGTATACCTGACCGGATCTGCCAAGCCGGCGAAGGGAACTACTGGGAAGGAGGACGCTAAGATCATAAAAGCTGCTGGTGGCAGCACTCAGGCAGGACGAGTTCAAATATCTAGCAAAAAGGGCAAGTCGAAGTCTTCTATGTCCAACCTTGCCATGGTATACAATAGCCAGGGCAGAAGGGAGGAGGCGGGAGATCTGATGGCTGAAGTAATCCAAAGGCAGAGGAACTTCCATCAGCTTGGAGAGGAGCATCCTTCTCTACTCATCAGCATCTACAACCTGGGTTTGATCCGCCTAGAACAAGGGCAATGGGAAATAGCACAAGACGTATGGGACGGTATTCTGGGAAAGATGGAGACTGTATTAGGAAGGAAGCATGAGTGCACAGTCCGCTGCAAGGAGTATCTGGCAAGGATGAAAGACAGAAAAGAATAAATTGGCATAATATCAATTACACGAAATTATAAAAATAAAAAGTATACTTATTAAGCCGTGACTCAGAACAAGCTGTGTGCCTCGTCGCGACCAACATTCCTTTGCCAAGTCTTTCGGTAGGGTTCCCTATGACTAAGAGCGCGGGGCGCCTTGAAGTTGGTGTCCATGTTTTGGCCGTTGTTCTCGTCAACTACCGATGCCGCTCCGTCGCGAGGCTCCTCCCAGGCGGCTTCATTTGATGGTCCAGCTTCACCTTCAACAACGCCAGGCCGCCTCGAGTTAGGCAGCCAGCTTTGAGCCAGGCATTAACCCCCCGAGCACAAAGGCGCGAGAGAGATGGGAGGAAGACAAGCACCGCGGCCGCTCCGTCGGGGCACCGTCCGACCCTGGACGGGGTCTCTGTCATAGGCCGAGAGGGATCCTGCGGGACGTTTACATCCTTGCTCTAGCCCGTCGCCGCCACCTCTCCCGCTTTTTTACTACACACCACCTGCGGGATAGTCATCGCGCACAAACGGAATTACAAGACTCCAGACCCGGGATCACCGAGAGAGGAGAAGTCGCGAGGTTGGACCTTTGCGGGCTAGAGTTGTGGTACGGTTGCTATCCTCTGTAACCCGATCCGCGCGTAATACCGCCGCACGACCGCGGCTGCAGCCCTGCAACACTTGAGTTCCTCGACTCTGTCCTCGCGTCGACGGCGGTATTCCTCGGGTTGGCCGATGGGGGGCTGGATGGCGTTGAGCGAGCGGAGCCATTGACAACCCCAACTGCCTGCTGCGGCGACTCACCCTCATTGACGGTATAGAAGCCTCGGCCGGTTTCCGGAGCCAACCTCCAGGCGAAGAGCCGGCCCAACTCCCACGGTGGGAGCAAGCGGCAACGTTTCCACGGGAGCGACACTGATAATGGCGAAGAGGCTTTGGGACAACTGGCCAGGCGTCGGGCCAGAGGCGAGAGCCAGCGGCAGCAACATAATCTGGGACAACACAGCTGGCCAGAAGCGCGCTGAAAGCGCGAGGGCACGTATCTCTCGGACCAGGAGGTACCCGGTCGCAAGCCTTCCCCAGTCGAAGACGGTAAAGCAGCACAAGGTGGTAGAGAACAGAATGGCGGAGGACATCGTGACGCACAGGGGCCAGAGGACTCGCGCTCCAACCGGCCGCAACGAGAATGAGCCTAGCAAGCGTTCCAATATCAGTGCTAACAACAGAAGTATCCGGCCTGTCCATAATCCCTACCGCCATTTGCATCTTTCTTTGCGTTGTTCGCCGCATCACCCGTCCAGGCTGACTAACGATGGCACCCTTTACGCCAAAGTATAGAGCTCAACAGCGAGCTCAACAGCGAGTTCAACGACGAGCGTCAACATTAACAACATCCACCAAGGGCTAGGGGCTCGGTAAATTCGGGGGCATGGGGTGGCCGATTACGTTGGGGGAAGTTGGAAAGGAGCTCGGCGGGCGAGGACGGCGAAGATTATGTGGGAAGGGCTGGCGGTACAAGCCCATAGCACCTCACCACTCTATCGCAGCAGCGCACGAAAAGCCCCGAAAAGCTGCTCGATAGGCTAAGTGAGGGAACTGTTGTGAGGGCATCGCTACATAAGGACGGGAATCGCAGGCGCTCGTTCTGCAGTTGGCGTTTCGGTCCTTTTTTGTTGACTTAGTGAGTTCTCTAGGGCTTGAGCCCCATCGACTGCGTCAGACACCGGGGCCTGGCGCGCCGGTGACGGGCGAGTTCTCCCAGTGTCCACCTGCCCATCGTTCTCTTGTTAAGGAGTGGGGTCGGCATTTCGACATCGATGTTGGCAGCCACCGGCCAGCCGAGAGCGCGAGCCACATAGCGTCTGCGCGCTTCCTTGAAATCGTCTTTAGTAGCAAATTCCGTCCACTAGAAGTGGTATTCGAGCTTATCGAGCTGGATGTTTATACTATACTGGTTTAGGTAATACAGCCGCCGCGTGGCTGCATCGCCATTAACCGTCAGCTACGCCGACGGAGACCTGGAGCAGCCCATAATGAAGAGGCCCATGTTTTCAACTAAGAAGTTGAACCGCGCATAGGGGTTCCGGAGGTTGATGTCGTGCGACTTTGGGAAAGACCTGGTGCAGAGGAGCAGGTCGATAGGCATGTTTTCCAAGGGGCCCTTTCCCGCTGCCCATCCCCTCTCCGTGGGTGTGGATGTGGTTGATGAGGGAGCCGGTCGCGAATACAAGGCGCGTGCCGAGCCAGAAGCGTATATCAAAGAGCACAAGCGGGTTGGGGGTAGCAGGGATGACAAGGGCCATCGTCCGAGGCAGGGTTGGAGAAGGAGCCGGAGACGGGGCCCCAATCATTATCAACGGCGCCAGATGGTAAGCTTAGAAAAGAGGCAGTAGTTGAACCGAGGTTGGATATAGGCGGAGAGTGCTAGCAGCTAGACGGTCGGATCTAGTAAAAGCCGGCGGATGGGAAGTTGGGGGCGGAGCCGGGTTGGGAGTCGGTTTATAGCAGCTCGACAATGTCCTAGACTGAAAAGGACACTATCGCCATAGTCTGGGTCGGGAGGGGGATTTGTCGGTCTTGGTAAGGCGCGTAGGGTACAACGCAGGACGGGTTGGCTTGAAAACTCGAGCGCCACAGGGGCACCAGGTCGGTCATACACTTGCGGTGCCGTCCGGCGTGGGGCCGATCGCGAAGGGTTGGTTATTATTTGCAAAGGGAGGAGGATGCGGGCCGTCGACGAGATCGTGGTCATCGGAGGGTAATGCGGACGGGTTCGGCAATGGCGAGAACAACGGCGCCGCTGACATCCGGCCAACTGGACGGTGCAGCACGTCCTAGGTGGACGTGGCAGTCAGCGACGTCGCAGTGACGGGCGCGGCCGCGGGTTGCAATCGTAAGCCGCAATCATAGGTTGCAGTCGAAGATCATGCGAAGCCTCCGGGCTTATGGCGTCGGCATATGTCGGAATGGGCGAGCGAAGGAAGGAGTGGTTATTGGAGAACGTACCACGACGGGTAGTTAAAGTTAGAACAATGGAGAAGGGCCTGGTAGTGGTTTCAGGCTGACTAATTGAGGTGGCGCCAAGATAGGTTGGGCGGAGCCTGCACGGACCGAACAGATCGCGGGCTTGCTTCAAGTAATTTAGGGAAGGTTCAATGCCGTACTCGAACCGCCGCGGCCTGAAATATCACTCTTTGACTATTCTAGTGGCGCTTATCTAAAATCCTCCAGCCCTCTATATATATCGTCCTTCCCACCCCATTTGCAGCTTTGCGGCCCGTCTAGTCGCCGTATTCAACCCTCCCGCCCGCCCCTCCGCCCCGCACACGCCGTCGTCCTCTAAAAACTCGTTATCCATCTTGTCCCTTCACCTAACCGCGACTGCAACTTCCCCTCCATAATAACTAGAACTGACCGACCCTACACGCACCATACAACGAACGCAATATCGGAACATTAGGAGATCGAGCGGCTTCAGTACAAGCTAGAGCAAGCAAAGGCGCGAGAGCAGCAGGAGAGGCGCGAGAAGGAGCAAGCAAAGGCGCGAGAGCAGCAGGAGAGGCGCGAGAAAGAGCAAGCAAAGGCGCGAGAGCAGCAGGAGAGGCGCGAGAAGGAGGAGCTCAAACGCGAGAACCAAAAGACCACGCTGGAGGAATATCTCTATAACTACCACTTCTACCTTTATACAAAACTCGGGTTTGCCAACAAGTCCAAATCCTCAACGGGATTTACAAAGGTCAAGGGCAAGTACTATCCCAAGTTACTTCTTCCTTAGAACGACTTCGCAAACACCCTACAGCAACGATATTTTGAAATAATGAGGAAGGTTTGTAAGAAAAAGCAACTCTTCCATTAGAAGAGTACAACCCAAAACCTAAAAACGACGATCTCTCGCAAAGTAGCAAGCAACGAGAATGCCATCGATCACTTTAAGAAGCTTGCAATCGAGAATCCTGTATAGGAGATTCTCAATTCCCTAGAGGATGAGGAAACACGCAAGGCATACCGATTTATAGGGTTTCGATTCAGTAGCAACATCCGCGAATTCACACAATCAAACAACGGCAATTAGGTTGCAAAGGAGGACCTGAGCGAAGAAATATTAGAGCGACGGCGGCGGACCGGGCCGAACAAACGAGTCGCATCCGAGCAAAGAGTCAAGTTTCTGCCAACGAAACCTAACGGGGGGGCGGTCCGTATACAATCCGGCGGAGACGAGAGCCTGGCTTTTATCTATGACTATAAAGCAGCCCACAAGATTGCAATCCAGTATCTCAAGCCAGCTGTTGCAAAGGAAAAGTTGTTTATGGAGGTCATAAAACGGATTTATAGCGATAGGTCCAGGAGAGATCCTGAGCTACAGGCACAAGACAGGGCGGAAGCACTAATTGCTATAGCGCTAACACAAGTCTTCGACTATATGGTCAGGCATAGGGTTGCATATGGCTATATTGCTGCCGGCGAATCTTTATTATTCCTTTATATTGACCGAGCCGATTTGCAAACGCTGTATTGTCATCCGTGCGTGCCAGTTAAAGACGTGGGCGAACCGTTGGCTAAGGATTGGGCCGACAAGGTGTTCTATACCGCAATAGCTCAACTAGCCAGCTTTTCCTTGTTGAGCCTCCAATCTGAAGCTCTTAAGGGAGCTTCACTCGATGCGACATTGCAGAGGGCGGAGGCAACGTTAAGAAAGTGGAGTGAACCATACGAGGATGCAGCACATTTTTTTGAAGCAGAGGATGAGGGATCATCGCCAGCGCCGCCGTCATCGCAAGCAACGGAGGGCTCGGAGTTTATGTCCAGCGCGCGCCCAACCGGCCGAGAGGTCCCGTTGCGGTCGAGGTCGTCGTGTAGGGCCGCGGCAGTGGTTCGGAAATGCGACGAGGACGACAAGGATGACGAGGACGGGCCGGAGGACGGCTTGTCTCGGTCGTGGGCAAGGACGGATGCGAACAAGCGAAAGGAAGGTCCGTCGAGTAGCAGCTCCGAGGATGAGGATAAAGAGATATCCAGTTCGGCGCCCACCAGGCAATACTGCACGCAGGCCTGCCTATTGGGTCTCAAGAGGGGCTGGGATCTCGACGGCACCTGCCCCAACGTGTTTTTGCATCGTGCCACCCAAGGCGGTACTCGACACCCCATCAACGCCGACAAGTTCGCTCGCCTAGTAGGCAAGTAGCTGCGCCAGGACCCGTATTGAGATTGCTGGGCATTAGACGGCTGCGGTAAGATGGGAGCGATAGGCGTGCTCTTCAAACTGGAGCTTGCGCCGTATGGCTACGCGTTTGTCGGCAAGGGAACGCTGTCGGGCCACCTCCCCTGCTTAGAGCACGAAGGCCATATCTACACACGGCTCGAGAGCCTCCAGGGCGAGGTTGTGCCGGTGCACCTGGGACTAGTCCACCTTAACCGGGGCTACGTCCTCCTAGGAGGGGCTAGGGTTATGTATATGATGCTCATGTCGTGGGGCGGCGAGGCGGCGGCGGCAGCGGGGGTGGACGCGGCGGATCTGGCGGTGGAGGTGCGGCGCTCCTCGCAGGCCGTCTGGGTCGATGGCGTCGACTATGGCGACGTGCGCGACGCCAACCTCCTCTGGAATGACGAGCGCCGCCGTGTCATGCTCGTCGATTTTGACCGTGCCGCTTTCCTCCCGGCCCCCGAACACAAGCAGATTCTTAAGTTATTTGGGAAGAAGAGGATTTATGAGGGTGATGGCTTTGACTACCCCCAGAAGCGTGAACACCTCGGCAATCTGCAATCTGTATAGCGGCCTCCTTTCCTGTACTTGTCTTATGATACTAGGAGCTAGCTATACAATTAAATCATAATAGCCCACACTCCATGGCCCACGGCGTGCTCTCTATTGGTTCATCCTCGTGCGAGTTGCCGTGTGGTCAGTTGACGCATTCATGCCCCGCCGGCTCCTGTGTCCTTACCCTCCTTTCGCCGATATCTCCTAACTGTAGGATACTTGAGGCGTTGCGTGTCAAGGTGGAGATGGATGTGGTTGTAGCTGCGGGAACCTGGGCGCGAAGCACACTTTGCCCCACCTCTTAGCCGCTAGCACCAGAAGCAACTGGCATAGAAGCAAAATTGAAAATCAGTGAGAAAGTCAATGCGATGTACTGAGAACCACAGTACAAGATGTGTCGCTGCCATGCTGATCGATCAGGAAACAGCTGCATCCTCTCCGCTGCCGGTGCTCCTTTGTCACCAAGGTGGGAAGGGACAGTATCCGGCACAAGCAACAGCGTGGCGATTCCCCTCGTCGAGATCGTCTCCAGCGTGGTCCCGACAGGGTGACGCTCGTGCCGTGCCCCTCCTTTCCACGCAAGCACATCACGAACCCGGCGCTGCATCGTAGCGAGCCCGACGACCACGCGCCTCGCATGAAGCGCGTAACGCGAGTCAGACACAGCTAGGCATCACCCTTGGCTTGTTGCCGCGAAGTCCTGAATGCCGTCTTCTCTTCATCTCCTTCTTTGACGCGGACATTGGATAATCTCGAGGTGAACACACCCTCGCACATGTTGTTGCTGAATCGTTCAGCGTTCTTCTAGTAAGCGTGTTGTCCCAGTTCAATGGTGCCGCTGGGCCCAACGCCGAGCCAGTTGCCTCCAAAGCCTCTCCGTCATCACCTGGTCGCTCTTAACATTGCCGCTGGCTCCTGCTGTGGATTGGGCTCGTCGACTTAGCAGTGGCGGGAGCTCGGCAAGCTCGAAGCCGTCGAAGGAGGAGTCGAGGCGGAGGGCGATGGCGTTGCTGTGGTCTAATTGGGATCACGGTGGGCGGGTCGGACACGAGATCGACGAAGGAGACGATATGACCAGCTGCCGTCAGAGCGGCAGTCGAAGGCCGCCCGTGGGTGCCGCTGGAATCGCGGCCTGCTGACGAGCTTGCTCGCAAATGTTAGCACTCAATTGGGCGCGACTACCGTCAGCTCGCCATGCTTACCTTGGTGGTCGTTAGGCTCGTTGCGCTGCGAGCCAGCTTATGAGACGGTGATATATCCAAGCTCCTTAAGGAACCAGTAGATTCCCAAGGTCGGGGTGGTTGGGAACAAAGTCGCTCGGCGCCATGATACGAGCGCCCGCCCCAGAGGTGCCGAGGTTAAGACCCGTATCGCTTTATTAGATTGACGCGCACTCGGACGCCAGAAACAGGAGAGCGGACGACGCCATCGAGGTCGGACACGGTAACAGGGTCATTGTCTACACCACGCAGTAAACCGCAGAGGCTGTCAATCGTGATTGAGTCGGGGTTTGCTCTGCATTGAGCGCATGATCACACGTGGTCATATCGACCGGGGAGAAGTGCCATCGAGATGTGATCCAGTCAAGTTCCTGTCGGCGGTTGGCCCTCACGGTCAGCACAAGAAAGCCCTGGTCGAAGCCTGAGGCACGAGCTCTGGCCGGACGCGACCCGCTGGGAGCGGGAACCGGGAGAGGGATCGCCTTCGTTGCTATGACTGACCTGCAACGTGCCTCGCTTTCTCGGCTGGCCGAGAACGGCCGACGCCGTCGATTGGCTAGTCTGGGGTTACTCCGCGGGGTCGGACGAGTCTTGCCTGTGGCGGCGGCGGCCGTCTCTCGTCGCTGAGATCGAATCAGCGAGGCGGGAGCCTCCCGAGCAGGAAGGAAAGTAATTCACGAAGGGCGATGTCGGGATCTATCCTGCGTCACGGCTTCACCCTTGCCGGTTCGTCGCGCCTTTCCAGCTGGCAGGATGGCGGTGCCCGTCATCGTCGCCATCCCCTCTAATGGGTACGATCTCGTCGACGGCCCGCATCCTCCTCCACTAATAAGACGTGTTGTATGTCTCGCGGCTCCTCCCCGCGGACCTGATCCGCCTTGCGCTTGAACCAGACGGCAGCGTGCGACATGGCAACTGCGACGGAAATCTCAGAGGGGGGGTCGGGAGCCGCAGTGTGGACTGATGGTATCTGTGGCTGGTTCGCACGACAGGAGCACCCCCCTCGGTCCGAACTCATACTGCGTGTTGCGCCGCCTCTGCAAAGCCCCGCGGCCCCCAGAACCGAACCGAAAGCTCTGTGTTTCTCACGTGGCGAGCTGGTCTGTGCGGAGCGTCTGTTTTCCCAGTTGACAAGCATTTCCGTGTTTTTTTTTGGCATACCCACTAATCCGCCACTCGTCACCGCCTTGTAGATCGCGCTTGCATCTGGTGTCGTGTTTGTTGGCACTTGGCGTTGGCATCTGATGAACCTAATATTAGGCCCCTCATGCCTGAGGGTTCGCACTGCGCTAAAAACCGAAGTCCAACCGCTCCTTCCATTGCCCCGCTTTGTTTAGTTTACGCTCGCCATGTGCCTGCATTTTCTTTTTCGCTAACAACCACCACAGTCGCGTCACGTTCTCCAAACTCACGAATTCGCACACCTTCAATATCCTCTACGACAACTCTTCCTTCGCCTTGCCCCTTCCGACATATGCCAACGCCATAAGCCTGGAGACTTCGCATGACCTTCGACTGCGACCTACGATTGCGACCTTACGATTGCGACCCGCGGCCGCGACCGTCACCGCGACGTCGCTAACTGCCACGTCCACCCAGGACGTGCTGCACCGTCCAGTTGGCCGGATGTCAGCGGCGCCGTTGTTCTCACCATTGCCGAACCCGTCCGCATTAGCCTCCGATGACCACGATCTCGTCGACGGCCCGCATCCTCCCTTTGCAATCAACAACCAACCCTTCGCGATCGGCCCCACGCCGGACAGCACCGCAAGTGTATGACGGACTCGGCGCCCCTGTTACGCTCGAGTTTTCAAGCCGAGGTGTCCCGCGTCGCACCCCACGTGCCTCACCAAGACCGGCAGATCCCCCTCCATGCCCAGACCATGGCGATCGTGTCCTTTTCAGTCCAGGACATGGTCGAGCTGCCACAAACCAACTCCCAACCCCGCTCAGCCCCCAACTTCCCATCCGCTGCCTTTCACCAGACCCGACCGTCCAGCTGCCAGCACCCTCCACCTAGATTCAACCTGGGTTCAACCACTGCCTCTCTTCTCAGCTTACCGCCTGGCGCCGTCAACAATGATTGGGGCCCCGTCTCCGGCTCCTTCTCCGACCCCGCCTCAGACGATGGCCTTGTCGTCCCTGCTGCCCCCAACCCGCTCGGGCTCTCCGATATTCGCTTCTGGCTCGGTACGCGCCTCGTATTCGCGACCGGCTCCCTCATCGACCACATCCACACCCACGTCCTCCGGCTATGTCTCAAGCCCAGCCCCACCGCGAGGCTTATCGGCGCCCTTCTCCGCCTCCTCCCCCGAACAATACAAACATGGGTGAAGACGCAATGGCCCGAGTGGTTCCTTCCACCGAATGTGATCCTCAAGAAACGGAAGGAAGGTTGGGATGATGAGTTCGAGAATGAGACGCACATGTACGCGAGGTTACGCAAGATACAGGGAGTCGTTATACCTATTTGCCATGGGATTGTCTTTTGCGATGGTGGCAAGCAGCAGTCAGTGCCGGCGCTGGTGCTCTCGGACGTCGGATGCGCTGAGCTTTGTGAACCTGAAGCAGGCGGGATACCGGAGGACCAGCTGGCGGGGCCACTGCGTAAAGCATTCGAGGCCCTCGCACGCTATCGCGTCACTTACAACACGAAGATCGATGACTTCCACCTCCTCGGGGTTAAGGACGGCCGGGTGATAGTGGTAAACTTGGAGAGCGTCGAGGAAGTCAACATTTTTAAGCTGGCCTTCTTCATTGGCTCTAACATTAAATTTGTCTCGTGTATGTACCAGAAACATGAAGAGTGCCTCATCCGTTCTCCAACGCCGACGGGCCCCGCAGTGGTCGAGTTCATACGGCGGACCTACAGACAAGATTGGCCAGGCCACCCCCAGAAACGGTCACTGAGACTCTTGGTGCGGCTCCCAGGCGCCATATGGCACGTTACCGTCACTTTTCCAGACGCACCAAAAGCGCCAGAGGCGACCCCACCATCGCAGCAGAGGAAGGACCTCGAGGGCCTCTGCGGCTGCATCGACTTCGACCGCGTACCGCTCTGGCACGATACAGTGACCGAGCTCGTTCTCTCTACCGAGGGCAACGTCGCGCTGCCCGTGAAGGCAGAGCCTGGTACGAATAACCTATATGCCAGCATCGTCGGACGCCTACGTTTCTACGCGCGGGAGGACCCGCTCCGGGTCCGCTTCCCGCCCCTCGATGCCAGCGGCAAGACGTCGACAAGGGACGTATCAGAAATCACCAGGGAGCGAGAACTAGCGGCGGGCGTGCACGTGGTACGCCTTCGCGGGGACGAGCGGCTATACGTTTATAAGCAGGCAGATAGGCCGCAATACCTGCCCGAAGATACCGAAATCTTACAGCGGGAACTACGGAACCTGGAACAGCTGCCCGGTTCGGAAGAAGTTGTGCGGCTAGTTGCCACCGTCTTATCCACCAACCCATATGGAACTGCCAAGGCGGACGCGGGCAATGCTGGTGCCTCCTCCTTCCTACGAGGTTTCCTCCTCGAGTACCACCCGAACGGCACCCTGCGGGACGCTCTGAAGTCGCCGGAACCGGAGGCCGTCCGGCCGTGGCGCCGGTGGGCGCTTCAAATCGCCAGCGGGCTCAACCACCTCCACTGCCACGGCATAACCCACTTGGATCTGAAGCCGTCGAATGTCGTTATCAGTGCAGACTACGACGCTGTATTAATCGACATCGGCGGAGGTGGTTACACTTATGAGTGGCTAGCGCCAGAGATACGCGACGTGTCCAATCCGACGTGGGAGCCCTTTGAAGCACGGGTACAGAGTGATATATGGGCATTTGGGATGATGCTATTGCAAATGGCAAACGCCTCACGCGACGATGCAGGACGGAAATTATTAAAGGACGTTGCCTCGCTTGCCACCCTACGCATTCCTCTCAACCAAGCCATCTCTCTGCTCCAGCCCTAACATAACGCCATCTATCCTTTCCATTCAGTCCTCGTACTCGTCCCAATCAACATTATAAGACTTAAACCCGCCATTAGAATGATTACCTTACGCTGGAATTAGTACGCGGTATTAGGGATAACGACGAATGTAGGTTTGCGGGCTAACCTGGACCCTCACGGAGGAGGCCGGCCTTGTTGTCACATCCATCTATGAGGCACCAAGTACCGGTAGTACTCGAAACCTCGGACCTGCCGTCGCACACTTCCTTGCTACTCTTTGCTTTCTTGCAGGGCATGGTGAGGGACTTGGTGTAATGCCCGCACTTGGAAACGCGAGTTGTGAAGTTGCACATGATAAGTCTTGGTTGTGACTTGCTGTTTCGTGTGTTTACTGGCCAGGAGATAAGAATCTTGAGGGTGGATAAAGGGGGTTGCTGGTTGGGAAGGGGAGGGGATCTGAAGCTTTATATCATTTCTGTTCGGTGAGAATGTAGCATCACACTGAACTCGTTCGTCAAGTCCATTGACACCTTTCTTGACAACGCAGTACCATCAACGTGACCAAGCATGATAATTATGGCTCCATTGGCGGGGTATCTGTAGAAATGTGAAGGCGGCGACGCCTGCAGAGCGCAACGCCAGAACACGACTTCACAGGAATTCAGGGCTACAGGCAGGGAAAGAAAAAGCGGGGCCCCCAGTGAACCAGCCGCCCGAGGGGCGTTTCCACAAATTTGTAAGGGAAGTTTGCTAGCGCGAGGGAGATTTGCTGATGCAGACAAAAATTCTTCGTCCTTTTTAAACCAGACCAATTGCTCACACTTGACTCATCTGGCATCAGCTGTTTTCTTCACCGGGCTTGCCACTCAGCAGCCAGCTGCGGGTTATTTGATCGCGGTCTTAGCACCATGCATTATAGAATGCAGAAAGGGCCATTTGGCAGGGTCAGTTGTTCGCCTCCAGCGAGACCTCAATCACAACAGAAGGATACGTATCGAGGCATATGGCCAATCTCCTCGCTGAAGAATGCACGGAATGGGGACAATCTGTGACCAAGCACATCAAGACAAGTTTTGTAAACTGTCTGCCAGTCGATTGGCGCTCGTCGATTATCCCGCGGAGCACAGCTGTGGGTCACAATGATTTGATTGGAGGTGGCAGACACGCTGTCTGTTGCGTCACTTTCCTTGCGTCCGCGTCGGTCCCGCCGCCCGCCAGCACATCAGCAGAGAGGGGTCAGATAGCGTAGAATGGCCAGATGATTTCAGATAATACAGTTGCCGCTGCACAGAAAGCCCACTCAATTCCCACCTCGTTTCGCCTTTTCTTAAATCCCACCTCTCATCGAAATTTTCGGTTTAAGCAAACCTCCTTCGTTCTCCAGAATGGCGGCCATTGAACGGATCGTCGACGCCATCAGTCAGATCATATGGGATGTCACTCTTGAGGACTCACAATGGCTCAAATTGAAGCAGAAGGTCTTCGGACTATCAGTGCAGATTACAGTGCACCAAGCCCTCCACAGTACAGTCCAATCGCTGTTGGGACCAGAGGCGATTCCGAGTCAAGCAAAATCCAGACTGAGCAAATTCATCGACGTTGTCTATGGACCAGACCCCAAAATCGGTGAGCGATTGGGAAAGTTGACGGAACTCGAATGCGCAACTTTCTTATTCATTGCCATCTCTTATACACCACTCGAAATCACCAAAATGCACGAGGCCGAGTTCCATTATCTTGTAGAGAACGCCTCGAAGTATCTTTGCAAACTGAAACTTCTTCCACGATGGATCTTTCACAAGGACATTCAAGTCGCAATAGCGGCGAAAGCAGATGTCCCGAACGCCACTGCATTTCGAAGGGGTTTGTTCAACCTTGTTTTCTCATGCGATAACATCTGACCATGGCCAGCATACTACACTCTTGAATTCCAGCCAGACCATGACGATATGAGGCCCGCGAAACGGTGCCGTTTACAGGATTCACCACCGGGCACGGAGCAGGCATCGGCGACAGAACTATTGCCGCAGGACGCTGCGCAGCATTCAGCGGATGACGGCGATGCTGCTCAGCGCCAGCCCGAGACACAGGGGCAAACCTCACAGACGGGTACGCAACCTAATCCACCGTTTTACAAACGTTACTGATTTCACTAGAATCTCTCACAGGGAGAGTCTATAATCTCACAATGGCAGATGTTGTGGCGGCATTGTCGAACCAAACTCCGGCCATATGGCTTACCGTCCCTTTTGATACGCCATCTCTTCCATTCATCACATTTTCGGTATCTTTTGGGCAGGGCATGCAGCTTGCTAAGCAGCGTCCACGATTAATGTAGTAAATGGTCTACAGTCTCTCCTTACATCTTCTGAATCCAGCCCACCTTTGGCAAACCAGTGCAGAAGTATGACCAATCACTCCGCCAAAGGACAATCACCACGTTCCCAGCTTCTTCCGTACCCACCCCGTCAACATATTCCATCGTTTGAGTCTCGAATATTCGGATTGCTGCTTTGTTGTCGCCTACATCGATCACAACCGCCAAGGTGTCTCGAGGAGGCTCCACTGTCTCGGCGTCGACATGGACTTTCCACACTGGATCGGAACATTCTTTGCATCCGGTCTATATAGTCTCGTGATTAGTTTTGCATCTTTGCGAGCAGGATATCGCTCTTACTTGTTGCTTGCATATCTCCACCAAGTTGTTACTGCTTGGGTCCTCGGTTCTTGTCTTGGTAGCTCCCATCACTGAGGCCAAAGTCAGCTCGATTATTGGAGAGGTAGCTGCTTTGCGTACGGTCAGAGTATAGCGGCGAGGAAAATAGTTGAGAACAATGAGGGCAGCTGTCGATGGACGGTCAGGTCGATGGGATGTCTGGTCTGGTCAATGGACGATCTGCTCTGGTCAACAGTTTGGCTAGGTCGTCGGGGAGGAACGCTCTGTAGATGTACATCAGTTTGCTTATAAGCAGCAGACAGACAAAGCTCGGGTCAAAATTCACCTCATGGAGTCGAAAGGATAGCAGAGTATCCATGTGCTTGCTTGGTGCCCGACGCAAACAGTCCAAGCAAAAATTCCGAGGTTGTCGGGCAGAGCCAGATATCTCGGGGGAGCCCCGCCATTAGCGCCAAAATATTCACGTGATCACACCAGACTCGTTAGTCAGCATTAGCAACGTGCGTGCCATGTGCAGATTGTTTGCTGAAGAATGTCATGCGAGTGCACTGCCCCGTCCCGCCTTTTTTGAGGTGTTTTTTTGCTAACGAAAAAGAACCAAAACTAGAGGTGCACTAACAAGTTTTAGGTACTATTTCCGCCCAACGCTTGGAACCTCCTTCTGGACATCATGTGGTGGTAAATTTCGGAGACGATGAGTTGGGCTCCAGTGTAAGAATTTCTATACCGCTAAATAAAACCTAATCTTTCGACTCAACCCATGAAAACAAGATTTTCAATCTAGCCTGGCTGTCGTGCCTGATGAGATGCAGGGGCCCGAACTAAAATTTTCAATATGACCCCCAAAAGCAGATTTTTCAATCTTACCCCGAAAGCGGACTTTTCAATCCTGCACCGACAAGCATGCCAAGCAGCCAATGGAGTATGTCAGCCTCATGTTCGGATGCAGGCCATCAGCCTCCCGGACAACTAGCCTCGGTGCTCTTAGTGAGTAGTCTCCTGAGCTAACGCATCATGCTTCCACCGTCACGGCCTGCTCGCCTTGGAAGGAATCATGACAGCCAGTCTCGAACATCGAAATGCACGAGAAGAAATGTACATTCATGGCGGCTCGTTCCTTCCCTTGCTAGTGCATGATTTTCTAGGCCAACGTGTCCCAGCGCGTCGATGGCGAATGGCTCATTCCGGCTCACCGTCATTGTTTAATACACACCTGAGGAATCGGAGTGACTAAACCAATTTCATCCCCAGTCTAGATCATAGGAGGACTGAGTAGTGTACGGCCAATATTGACCTGCAGACCTACGCAACCATGCCGAAAGCTGCATGGTGTTCCGGAGTCGGTTTGTTTGTTCATGGCGTTTGGCAAGCGAATTCTTAAGTGTGGGATGCCGGTCACCCCTGTCCGCTCAGGTTGAGGGTCCCGTTGGGGTAGGGGGGAAAGCGGACCATTAGCCAAGGCGATCCGGTCGAGAGGTTGAATCATACATGTTGATTCGCGGGGATTGCTCCACGTTGGAGACGTATGGTTGAGGCAACGATCAGTATCGACCCGCAGAATGTATCACAGGAGCCTCTAGCTAGTTTCGGTTGCTAACGGGAAATCTACTACGTGGACGAGCCCCTGAAGCATCTACCGCGTCTGAGTGGTCAATGGTTTCGATCTGGTGCATCGTGGAGGTAAGTATGCCAGCTTGGGCTGCATGGCCAGCTGCAACAGGATGAGGAAGGAAGGTGTATCCGTGTGAAGATACTGTTGACGACTGAATACGGGGTTTACATCAAAATATTTCGCAGGATGGAGGTTAATAGTTCCCAGTTTGGCCTAGGAAGATCTGTTCACACCTGTCAATCGCTCAACCAACTCGGATCCGAACACACCGGTTGGCAGGTATAAGAATACTCTTCTTCCCCAGCAAGAACACACCATCACTACTACCAAAACAGCCATGCCAGGGATTCTCTTGTGTAACTGCTGGTGCGAATGTACCAAACGCGTCGATATTCAAGATTCAGAATTTTGCAAGTGGTGTTTCAACCACTGCCAGACAGAGAGTTTATCTTTATCCCCCACTCAAACAATCCCACACGTTGCTCCTTATGTAAGACAGGACGGTGGCCGATTTCCAGGAACTTTCACATAATGAAGACTGACCCGCCACCAGCTTCACAGGCCTGCTCAACACCCATCCCCGCAATCACCTCGTAGCCGCCATTGGCCATCGTCCTTCTAGCCATCACGCTCGGGGTCAGACAACGCAACTTAACTTGCCGTCCTTCAGACAATACACCGAAGGGTTCTCGGGACTGATTCAACACGACGCTGGTCTCTCCTCAAACTCCCACTCGCAGCCACAATAGCCTATCCTCCTATCCAGGAATATTCTCATACGACAATTAGCTACGCTCGGAATCAGATAACGCAACTTGACCTGCCTTTACGCGTTCTACAAGACTACTTAGCTGTAGGCACAAGAACTCCTCCCAGAAAACATACTCTGACTCCCCACAGGAATTTCCCCCTTTTCTAAGTCACTATGAATACGAATGGAAACTCAGGCAAGAAGTCAGATCCGCCAGCTCCTCCAGATATTCCGGTGAGTTCCTTCGACCTACCTGACCGAGGCTGAACTGATAAGAGAACCGAGAAGGCGAGCTCTCCAAACGGCTCAACCCAAGACCCGAAGAAAAAGGAAGTCCCGAAGAAAGAGACGGATCTAGATATCGCTGTACAGAAGGCTGATCCGGATTCGAAGAAAGATATGGGATTCAATTGAACAAGTTTATCAAAGAAACACGTGGAAAGCAGCAAAATAATTCCTTGCTTATTGAATACCAACAGTATCTCGGCCATCTTGTGATTTCGGTTAAGCTCACCTCAGCGCTCAGGTCGGCCTGTAAGCTGTCTCGGTGGTCGGAGGTCCCGATACTGGGCCCGCTCCACGGACTGAGGGGTCTGGAACTGGGCTCTTGAGACCAAAATAAATCAAGCTCGTCTAGAGTCCCCCAAAATGAATTCAATATATCATCCGTTTGTCGAAAAACAGTCCCTTCGGCTTCTCCTCCCGACAGCGTCTCAAGGTCACGCAGGTATTCACGTGCGCCCGATAAGATAAGCACAACTGTGCGGGGCAGGAAGACGCCCCACATAACATCAACATTTTCAATGCCACTTCTAAACTTGATGAAATGGTGATTCTACGGCGACTCTACGGGCCGTTGTCATACACCGCCTGCATGACTGGCTATGGGATTTTGCACGCCTGTATATAAACCGGCGCTAGACGCATTCTCACGGACTGCAAACTATATTGTTTCCTCATATTTTGAAAACTGCGACGCGATCTACAAGATGCTCATCCTCCGTACTACGGATGCTACCTACAGTATGAGCGGCATCCAGGAGCTGGCCCAGCAGGTTTTATGCTATGCCGAGGATATGGAATACGTGGGGGAGAGGGACGACCTTTTGAGGCTGCCGATTCCGCCCATACCCCAACCAGTTCGAACGCTGAACAAAGCACTTCATGAGAAAATGGTTCGTAAAGACTTAGCTAGATGATGGCCTAATGCTAACGAAAAGCTAGGCAAGGCCCATACATAAGTGGGCTGTGGAGAGGGGATTTCAAATCGAACGGGAGATAAGCAATGGACCGACTGTGCTTTGGCTACAAGGCGGTGGCGTAACGTGCCCAAGCGATATGGCTTCAATGTTCATATTCGTTCCAAGGCCCACACCGAAACACAGTGGTGGAGCCGTTGAGGTCTCTGGGGGTGGAGAGGGACTCGCAGCGCGGCTGGAACCCCCTTTTATGGGCGAGGTCAGGACACCTATAACCGATCCTCTCTTCAGCTCATCAATGTTTGAATGTCAAGTAGGTGATATTCTTCTTCTCGAGGGAAAGGAGAAGCTCGCTGTGAGGGAAGGTATAGAACCTTGCGATGTTTGCATGTTCTGCGTTATGCATCGCACAACCCCTAGGAAGGGCACTGCCGGAGAAAATGCTGCTTAGGCATGAGATATCTATTCTGGAGTCGGCGGAAACAAAATGAAGTCGTTTATGGACCACTCTACACTTGGCATAGCCTGACTGAGATCTGTGAATCGCTGCTGGTCATCCCCCCTGCTGTCCGTGGTAATGCTAACGCCCCCGTGCTGAATCTCACTGTCGCAACCAGCATTCGGCAGAAAGAGCCTGTCACTAGTGCCTCCTTCTGCCGCCTGGTCTAGGCTTGCGGCTTGCCCAGCTGCCTGTAGGAGCATATCTAATAAATCAAAATTCCCGACGAGCGCTGTAGAGTTCTGCCACCCAAGGGGATCCATTGTTTCGCCGGTGATGTCGCCAGGTGCCCCCAGGACGCCCGTATCGATCCCAATTCCCTCTATCCCAGCTGTATCTCCTGGGTTTCTCGTCATATCCCCCACGAGATATTCGATTGGCCAAAATGTCCCGTCAGGGAGGCTGACATTGGCGGAGGTGGTGGAGTTATCATTCCCTGCAGGCTGCTCCGTGGAAGAGCCGCCCAGGTGAAGCGTGTTCTCCCAGACTGCTGTAAGCCTCCCCTCTGCGGTTTGGCCATGCTCGGATCCGTGGCTCGAGCGACTGGTGACATGTTCTTCAGTGTCGAGAAGCGACGGGTCGAGTTTGTCGTTGGAAGGCAGGAGGTCATGAATCGCGGTGCCGCTGCTGGGTGTGACCGCCGTCGACCGAGACCCTGGGGATTCGTGCCGGCCGTCGTTGGTAAATGGTAACGTGCCTGTCTCCTGCGAGTCTGCCTCTCCGACCTTATCACCAGTGCCCACAAGTGGCTGCGAGTTGGCGCCATTATTGGCGAGCGTGGGCGTTTGGCTGTTTGGAGGCTGCGACGTGGGTAGCGAAGGAAGCACATGGAAAGGACTACCCGTACGGGTTGGGTGCTCTAAGCGACGCTGTGTGTCGTTGGAAGGTAAGACACTATGAGACACGCCGCCGCCGTTAAGTGGATGTGTGCCGGCTGTTGACCAAGGGTCATCCCCGGAGCTCAGAAGTGCCCGCGAGTTGGCGTCGGTGTTGTTGAATGTGTGTACCTGGCTACTTTGCAATAGTTGAAGCTGCGATGCGGGTGGCGAGAGACTATAATGGCGAGGACTACCCGGACTCGAATCTGTGCGGTGGCTCTGAGTCTCGATATTGGCTTCGCTGTCTTTGTATATTGGTCGCTTCTCGCTAGCTCTGTTAGGCGGGCTACCGTCCCCGAGTCGCTTCCGCCGGCGCTCGTTAACTGCCGTAAATTGCGCGCCAGGAGCGTCTTGAGAGAGTATTGTCTCCGATGGGGACTGTGCGCTCCTCCTGTCGCTGTCTTGCGGGCCCTCTGCCTCGACGTTGGAATGAGAAGGACCTAGTAGACCGTGTCCATACTGTTAGCCAAAGAACTCAAGCAAAACACGGAACTCCTAACCTTGTTCGTCGCGCTCAAGTGGAAAATTTCTCCTCCTGGTGTGTCTCCTAGGTGCAGTCTCTTTACGCTGGCGCCTGCCCCGCGCCGAGTCTGTGTCTGACGTCTCTTCCGGGGGGGAGGGCGATTCTGCTGTATTGAGAGAGGCGTTATTCGCAGGTCTCGGCTGTTGGGGATCTGACTGCTCGATTCTATCCTGCGCCTGCTCGGCTGCAGCAGCAGCCAAGTGGAGAGGCGATGCATCTTGGGCTGGAACCTCATTCGAGTTGTGGTGGGGGTTTGCCGTCGGATCGCGTCCAAGTCCCGGCCGCTTCCGTTTGTTGCCCGTCTCGAGAGCAGTTGCGCCCTGGAGCCGCTCTGAGGTTGGCCCCTGGTTCACGGCCCTGAACTTCGTGCCGAGACAAGGTCCCGCGGTGTTACTGGTGTCGCACGGTTCTAGCCACTCGACTGCTCCGCTCACTTCACGTGGGGTGGACTCGGTCGCAGGAAGCGGGTTCGCCTCGACGTTGGAAAGAGACGGACCTGGTAGCCCATAATCGTTAGCCTTAGAATCCAAGCACGATAACGAAGCTCCTGACCTCGAGCTTGTTCGCTGCACTCAACTGCACGCAAGCTTTTACTAGGGCGTGGTTTCTTTGGCGCATGGTTCCGACGCTTTTTCGGTCCATCTGGGAGTTTCCCTAGGGACACCTCGAGTCGACAGATTTTGAGGCTCCCTAAAGAGCGCGTTTCTTGGAAATGTTCAAAATCTTTCTCTTCACTGAGAATAGACACCCCCAGCGCCTTGCAAACTGTTGAGTAGCTGCGACTTTATTAGCTAAGAGCGCTGTGGCGTGTTCCGTGATCTCACCTCCATCGCTTGAAGTTAGCCGCAACGAGAAATGGGATCCAAAATGGTAATGACGCTTGTATCTCCGCGGGAACGGCACACATAGGGATCATGTCTGTGAATTCCTCGTTTGCCTCAAAATCCTTTGGACATTCCCTATAAAAACGTATACTCTTGCCCTCTATGAAGATATTAGTTTCAGAGAGAGACTACAGGAACAATCCAAGTACTTACGAAGAAGAAATAGCTCAAAGGCACGATGCTGAAGTCCGCGTCCGACTTGACGCTCCATTTCCCTGACGAGCCATAATATGGCCGTACGGTCATTTGCGAGTGCGCCAGCTCCTCCGTCACACTTCCCACGACTTGCTCGAAGGAAATCCTGCTGGGCGGCGTCAACTGAATCTATCGGATGACCATCGTAAATCGCCACAACGCATGCCGCCAGAAATACAAGGGACAGGAAATGGGAGGTAATGCAGTGAGTCTTTCCGGATGTCAAACTGAAACCGGCATTCCGCCCAAAGGCTGCCAACGCAGCTTCCACAGTTGGTTCTGTAGTATGGTCGTCAAAGAAACTGCTGTCGTCGGGTCGGGCTGTTGATAGGTAGTTCACTGCGCGAAGAATGTCGTCTGGATTAGAAAGGTGAACATTCTCCCTTTTCTTACACCAGTCACCCTCCGTCTTCGGCAGTTCCTTGAAGAACGTAGCTGTCCGTTCCTTCCACCTAGCTATTGGGGGACGGCTTTTTGGTTGTAACATCTGCTCGGGTGACCATAGTTCAAAGGTAAGACCCGGCGGCGGCGAGGGAATTGTAGATCCCAAGGAGCAGATGCTGGACAAGCTGGGGGCTCGGTTGGTAGTGTGGACTTCGAGCTCGGTGCCGGGCAAACAGGAGGCATAGCGCTGACCCCGACGTGTCTTTACCTGTTCTTCGAGTTGACGAATGCACTCGAGCAGTGGCTGCTCATTGAGAATCTCGCAGAGGTACCCGACGTAGGCGCGGTCGTCGCCGATGAAGTTGTCGATTCGCATTGTCGGTATCATAGGGTACTAAAGAAGACTTGCCGAAAATCTCAAGTTTCCCAAGTTTCCCCAAAGCGGTCCCAAACGCGCTATACCTAATTAAATACCACTCGATCGAGTGGTATTTAATTAGGGATAGCGTCCTGCTCGACGACTTGTGGCTTGTACCCATGCAACCGCCCCTGGGAATCATAAATGCCCAGGGTCAATTGGGCTAATGTCCCAGCACTTTAGTGTGAGTCTCCCCCGTAGCATTCTTCTCTCCCTTTGATGTCTGGTTCCCCTTTCCGCTGTCCGTTTTGAGCATGCTTATGGCCTTCGTTATTCATTCGGCTGCGAGCTCTGCTCGCGGCTACTTTCTCTTGGGAAGGACGTAGATCTACCTGCTTCTTGTCTACCTACTGCCGTTTCAGCGTCTGCATATTGCACTGATGCAGTTTGTTTTGGACTGCAGTCCTGTTTGGGGGTGCAGTTTTAAGCCACATCTAGTTGCCTTGCCTCGCCTTGCTCGCTCTTCCTATCTGCGGAATTGGAAATTCTGCTGCTGGGCCGCGGCCGTTTCACATGGTCAAAATTCTATATTTCTGCCTCAACCGCTGCTCCCGTTCTCCCAACTCCCTTTTGTTGCAACATAAGCTCCCTCTCTGCTTCCTCTCTAGTATCCCTTTCTTTCTTTTGCTGGCTCAAGCGTTCCGGGATGGCGACTTCGGCGCAGGTGGTCTTGTCCCCTTCCCTGACCGCGCCTGATCAAACTTGACCAGGGAAAACGGGATCCTTTGTTCTGACTCCTCCGCGTTCTGTCCTCCTCCTGCGACATCCGCCATCCTCCGTCCGTCTCCACTCTTCCCCTTGGCACCTCCTTGCGTCTTATCGGGTTTATCGATCCACGCGTTCATCTTGCTTGGTCACTCGGTGCCCTACCCATGTCCCATGAATGGGGATACAGGGCTAACTCCGCCAGCCCCCATAACGACATGGTTGCTCCTGAACATGCAGCCCAACAAGATCGTCCAATCTCATCTATTTATTCTCATTCGCCTTGCTCTCCCTACTTTCTACTTTTCCACCACTATCGAGGCAAACCAATTGTTCCAGCAGCAATGTGCAATTATACCGAGGTACGTGCTCAGTCCCGGCCATCTTGCATCACTAACCGTCAGCAGCGAGAGTATTCCTGCGGCCATTTCCGGTGGGTTGCATCCGAATGGTGCAAGGGTTATACAATTACGCATAAGAGATGCCAACCAAACGTAACGCAATTTGAGTATAGGTAAGAAAGACTTGGAAATAGTTCCCAAAATACACTCTAACACTTTACGCAGAGCGGAGGAGGTTTGTGGAGAGTGCAAACCGAAGACCTACCCTCCCTGGGAGAACATGATCAAGCGGCCCAAGAAAGAGGGCACCTTGTAATGTAGCAGAAGACCTGATGTAGTTTATTAAAGGTTGCTAAAAAAACCCTCGGTTCTTGGGCTGCAGTTCTTAAGCCACATCTAGTTGCCTTTCCCGCCCTGTCGATTGCCTTGTCTGGCTTTCCTGTTCGCGGAATTGGAAATGCTGCTGCTGGGCCGCGGTCGTTTGTGCCAGGACTACTTTAAAAGGTAGCAGCCCAAGCAGTTGCTCTGTGCTTCTCTTCCCCTTTCTACTTCCTTTCTCCCTCCTTCTTTCCTCTTAGGCCCGCTATCTGTACCCATTCTCTTTGCTCGCTCGGCGTTCCAGTATGGCAAATTCACCGCGGTGGCCTTATTCCCCTCCTGGCCTGGCGTGCGTTCCACACGCCCCTCGCTCTGTTCCAACCTTGCGACGTCCGCCACCCCCGAGTAACCCATGGGTGCTCCTATGTTGGCCCGGGTCCTGGGAGGGACACCCCGCGTTGGTCGGGGCAAAGTCATGATCCCAAATGTCCTCCTGATGTCACGAACTCGGGCATCATCCCGCGTTGCTCGTGGCGAACATATGGGTTCTGAATACAGTCCGCTGCAGGGCCGGCTGGTTCTCGGTCCAGTCTCCTTTTCTCTCTGGTCCATTTCTGCCAAGGTCAATCCGCTCCAATACTTTGGATCTTTCTCACCTGGACCGCCCCCCCCTCTCAAGTCCCTCCTTCCCCTTTCTGCTCGCCTATCCCCATCCATGGAGCTGGCCCTAAAGGGGCGGTTGAGGGCGCTTCCCGTTTCGGCCTTGGCGATGTGTTGACGCTTTTCCCCAAATTTGACCCATGCACTTCCCCCGCGGCATCTACAATCATCCATGTTCGTGTTGAAAGACTGGACAGCTCCAGTGGTTGAGTGACGGGGCCCTGCTCCGGCCGGCCGGGTGACCTACCTGCTGGTGCCTAAGTCCATGTCGAGGCTTGTATGAATGAGGCTAAGGGGGACGAGCTCTACCACCTGAATGTTGGCGAACGTTGCTTATTTGCACGGATTTGGCGAACCATCCCGCGTTGCTCGTGGCGATATGTTCGCTGCAGGGTCGGCTGGTTCTGGGTCCGATGCTGTCCAATCTCCTCTTCCCCGGTCCGTTTCTGCCAAGCTTGCTCCATTCTAATACTTGGGCGTAGGATCTTTCTCGCTTGGACCGGCCCCCCTTCGAGTCTGCTATTCTCGTCCCTCTTTCCTTCTCCTTCTGCTCGCCTGTCCCCACACCCCCCACACCATGGAGCTGAACCCAAGGAGGCGCTTGAAGGCGCTGGTGTTGGGCCAGTGCTCCTTCTCCGAGCAGATGGGTACAGGGATTTCGCTTCGACTTTGGCGGAGCGTTCACGCGCTTCCCTGCACCCTCCCCGTTGATTTGCCTTCCTTCTCACTCCCCGGCGCCCAAGATCGTCCATCTGGCCCCGGCGGGGGTTCTGCATCCTGCGCCCAAGATGACTCTCCGGTTTGTTGTCTTGAAAAAGAAATGTTCGCTAGCATTTCCTATGTTGGTTGTGGCAAAGCCATGGCTCCTGAGTAATTGTCCAGGTCATATATATATTTGGTGGCCCAGCACACAAACTCGCTCAAGCTACGTTTCTTGCCAGCCATGGTGATTTTAACATACTTGCCCCTCCTCCCCCCTTGATATACAAGCTTCACAATGGACAACATAATGGACGCTGTATCTTTCGGTGGCACGACGGTGGCGTCAACCATTAGAGGAGGGACAAGTGTCACCGAGCTGGCCAACCCTGCAGGTGGACGAGGGGTTTCCAACAACAGCACCACCACGTCGCTGGGTCCGGGCCGGCACGCTGTGGTTAATATCCACGGTGTCCAATACCACTGCGGAGACCCGACAACAGGACCACAATCACGACAGGCTGTGGTCTCTGACAACCAAATCGAACTCATGGCCGGGGTGTAAGTTTGTTCTACGACACCCATCAACCCAATGCTAATGCACATTAGTCACGCGGCTCACTTGCGCCTCGCAGGAGGCAAACTGTTCCCCAACCCAATCCGGCTGCCCCAGCAACGTTTGTTTAGTTGTTGCTTGGGGCGTACTCGTCCAGTACGGGTCTTGGATGTTGGTACTGGAATTGGAAGTTGGGCGTTGTAAGTTACCGAATAAGAAGAGAAAAAGAACAACTTCCCAAAACACCACCTAACATATACCTCGATAGTGATCTAGCTGCCCGTTACCCAAATGCCGACATCGTCGCTGCGGATGACCTGCGGATTCAGAAGCCTCTACCTCATAATTGCAACGTCGAGATTGACGACTTGGCTAAGAAATGGACCTGGTGCTATAACCCATTTGACTTGATTTACATTCGGGGCTCGAGGGAATGGGGGGGTGTGGCCTATGTTTGCAAAAACAGTTTCATGTGTTTTAAGCCAGGCGGGTATATGTTGATAATTGAATATGAGCTCCAGTACGGCGATGGTAAGCAGTGGTTTGGTTGTGCAGAGGTTTTTGGTGTAGCCATCCCCAAGATATTGGCTCGCGATGAGTACAAGAAGGAGATGAAGACCGCCGGGTTTGGGAATACGGAGGAAAAAAGATAGACGCTAATAGAGGAGGATCGTAATATAGTAGTCCTTTTCCAAGCGGCCTTAGAAGATATTTGCAGCCGCTTGGCATAGAACCGCCAATGCAGCCGGGCTAAGGCGGAGGGGTTTATGATGGACAAGTCGGTTCACTACAGACATCGTCGTATTGAGTTGTCCGTTCCTACAACCACTTCCTTATTGTTTGTGCTAACTGTTGCAATAGGGTGACAGCCTGGGGCTGGCGGCCAGTGTGATTGGAACATAACCAACTAGAACATAAGATGGCTTAGGGGGAGACTCGGCGCGGGTTCGGACTGGTGGTAGGGAGGGATGGTGTTACAGAGGAGGGTGAGCAGGGGCGAACGGGTTTCGCACGCCTAGCTATCCTTCTAGCCTTAGACTTGCGGCCCTTTTTGTTCAAACACTCGGTGAGAAGGAGTTGGGCTTGTTGGCGGTTGTAAGAAAAAAGTGCAGGGTGTTTGGGGATCATCCTAATGCTACTTTTAAAGCATCCATCCACCCTTCGCGGGCTTTTTCTATTCGTTCCATATTCCGTATTGCAAAGAGTCCTCCTTCACACCTACCTTCTGTCAGTCACCTCGAACCTACCGCATCCATTGCCACTCTCGTGTCCACTCCTGGTCTCCCCCATGGTAGCTAGGCCTGAGAAATCAAGATCCCGCTCCTGTTTTGGCGTATGTTCCGCGCTGCTCCCGTTCTGCACGGTAACTGCTTCTACCTCAGCCCTGGTTCGGGGAGGGAACACCCCGCGTTGGTCCGCGCAGATTCATCATTATGAATACACTAATGCAAATTCACCATGGTCGGCAGCCTCGGCACACGGACACGCTCCATGATGGTTATAAATTCCCGGTACCTGCCCATCCCAAAGCCGCGAACGGAGTTGCTGCCCAACTGCCACCTCTGTTTGCTGAGCTCTATTGTTGACACGAGCCAGTTGGGGAGGTTAGCACTCGCCGCACCCGGCAACTTGTTTTCCCACCAAAACCTCCCCCGACGGAGACTCGGATCGCATACCCGGCTCTGCCAATAAGCCCGCCCTCCACCCACTGAGGACTGAGCTGTGCGTGTGCGCGCGGACATCCAAGCTTGAACACACAGGGCCCTTGCGCGAGCTGCTCTCCTTCCCTGGCCTAAGGATCTCTGAAACGGACCGCTTTGCTCCTTTCTCTCCGCTGTTCATGCTATTAGCAGACCGTTGTGTACGGGCCGCTACTGCCACCTTATGTGCTTAGACCTTGAGTTGTCTCCAGCCACCGTTCAGCACTATGGGCTCAGGGCCACCCGACACGAAGCCTGCCGACCCCTCAATTAGGTCGTGGCCAACAAGGAGCGCGCACCACGGGGTGTCGCCGCACTATTCCACTCCCTCATCCACGACCGGCCGGCTGCCTCACCACCCTCCACCCTCGACGCCGTGCCAGCAGCCTCCACCGCCTCCTCCGTCGCAGACACCCATCGACGACCGACGACATCCCGAAAGATATCCACCCATGCAAGAACACAGGCAACCCCCGCAACCCCCGCAACCCCCGCGGTCCCCATACCCCCCGAGAAAACCCATGGTCAAGCCCGATCCAGGCGACGATGCCCTGCCGTATTCAGCCGGCGCCGCGCCTGGTGCCATGATGCCGGCGACCTCTCACTCCGCCTTTGCTCCTCACTCACCGGACGACAAGCGGCACATGAATCTCGACAACGGCCCGCAACCGCCCCTGGACCGACGGCCAAGCCACCCGCCCCAGCACCATCCACCTGCAGATGGAGGCCTTTACAATGGCCTGCCATATAACTGCTCGCCACCGCATGGCGGAATACTGGTGGTGACACAAGCTCCCATCGGCACCCGAGAACCGCAGGGCACCCCCCGAAACACGGGAGACGAGACGGAGCCGGAACCTGGTCCGCGCGTACAACCTGGAGTCCTATCGATCCCGTATATCCATACTACATTGTCTGCTCTCCTGCTTAAGTGGCGATCGATAAAGAGTTTGGTCCAGGTCTATCTCAACGCCGAGGGAATCGAGTTCGTAAAGGAGTTCCCCATCCTCCAGGAGGAGAGGCGCGGTCTTCTGCATGTCTGGGGCCGTGGCGAGGGTCCTGTTCACGATATCGGCCTTATGGAGGTGCACGACGATTACTCGGATTATAGCGCCCCCTCACCCGCTGATTGCTGGGGTGGCGTTAGTGCCTCGCTTGGACTAGTTGCATTCGACTTTACAGAATCGTCGGTATGGAAGTACGTTAGAAGCTATGAGGAGAACATACAGAATATGCATCCACTTATAATTCCAGAAGAGCTACATGCTATAGTTGGCTTATTTCTAGGCGGGATCCATCCGACAACGCCAATCGTCGCGTCCCCGGTCGAGAGCGGGGGCAAGCAGCTGGGCAAACCAGCTTTCTAGCGGTCCATCAATAACGCGCTCGTTCTGTTGGTCCTGGCTCTGGGAAAGATCTGCCTCGTCAAAGGCGGAAAGGTCCCCAACGTAGTACCTGCGAGCGAGCCATCCTTTAGGTTACTAGCCGTCTGCAACGGGCGCCCAGCACCTCCTGTTTAGAGCTTACCGCTGTCCTATGGATCCCACTCGCTCTCATCTTCCAAGGAAGGACCTGAACCATCCGTTCTAAGAGCGTCCTTCTAAGGGGTTGCCCCGCCGTCAACCAAGCCAACATTATTCAAAAGGAATATGGATATAATCCCGGGCTTGGACTACTTCGCGTACGCTACCGATATCCTTGGCGGGCAGCTAGCAGGGACAAGTTTACAGCATATTTATGCATCCATTTTGGCTGGCCTCTATTACGGGCAATTGGGGAGGGTGATGGAGAGCTATGCTTATATTAGAAAAGCAAGTTGGGATTTGCGAATTGAAATGGGATCGTAAGCTAAACTATATTCGTTAAGGACGAGGAGAGCCTTAGTCTTACTAATTGCTAACTTTAATATAGGAGTCTCAATCGGTTGAAGAAGTTGCAGGAGAAGATGCCGTTCAGCTCCTAGGCTGTAGAGAGTTAGTCAGACAACTAGCTGGTTTTCGCTTTCTGGACTTGTCTACAGCTTGAGAGGTTTGTTGAGTTCTGCGACCTGAAAGCATTAACAGCTAACCAAGAGTGTAGTAATATCATTGCCGAACTTCCGCTCCCTCAATCAAGTATTTTAGCGTTTAACGCTATTATGCTATATCCAAACATTAACTTGATAGAGAAGCTTGGTTTCAAGAAACTCGTTCTTGGTAGCTACCTAGCCCAGTTATACCTACGTAAGAGCTTGAACCAGATCCACTCAATGCTTTACAATCCTAAAATACCATATCAGACCAATACAGCAATCCGGCTTGCCAAGTACATCGAAGAAGCGCTTAACAAGCGATTCGTACCGAATAAGCTCAAATTCAAGGACAATAACCTCCCAGCGACAGACATTCTAGGTGCCCGGTTACAAGCCAAGTACTGGGACGCACTCGTTATTATATATAGACCATTTGTTCGGCAGATCCTTAAGCACAACTATAGAGCCAAGACTGGAAAACTCCGCAACGACGGCAAAGCGCTGCAGGGAATCAGTCAGGAGGTAATTCGTGAGGAGGTACCCAGTGAGAAGGTAATCGGGTATGTAATAAAGGGCATCCGCGCTCTAGTCGAGAGTACCCGATCTTTCTACAGCATTAAGGACAAGCGTTTCATAATCACCAATGTCTTCGAAACCGCACATACGTAAGTCATCAGGAATATACCATCTGCTGCTTATCGTTTCGCTAACGCGAGAGTTTCCAGCCAATAGGGCAACCTATTAACGTTAGCAACAACATTTAAAGACCCAACACTGAAAATGTACACCTACAAGCAGACTTTAAAAGACCTCTTTGTAAAAACGATTGAGTTTTTCAGACTCATTGCCCAACCGTTGAGCGCTCTATCTATCGATTTGCGCATTTTAAAGGGGCTCCAATCCAAGCTTTGGCGGGAGAGAACGAGTCGTGACCCAATAGCTCCAGCACAGCAAGCGGCAGCAGTGGAAGCACTTACGGGTTGAACAGTCCATTTCACTTGAAGCCGCGTAGAAGGAAGCGGATCGTAGGACGCTTATACCTGAAGATGATACAAGATTTTTTCAATTATATGTACTTTATGATTTGGTGTTTTACGGCAAGTTAGAGGACGAAATTACAAACACATGCTATTTACAGAATAATGCGTGGGATAGACTGGCTAGGGATATAACAGTTTGGGCAGCGAGATCGTGATCAAAGAATAGCACAACCAATGTGGGAAGATGGTGATGGTGTGGATGAGACAGGGATCGAGCCTCTATGGAGTCTGAGCACTGGGCGGCCTAGTCGGAGATCCGCAACCGCCGCGTGGATGGGTGTGGTCTCCCAGAGCTTTGGGCGAACCATTCTCGATGCCACCGACGCCTTCTAAGGATTCAGTACCGGGGTCCTACTCCAGCCAGCTAGGTTACCTACTAGCGCCTAGGTCCATGTCGAAGCTTGCAGGGACGACTGGCGAACGGTGCTTTTTTTGCACAGACTGGGATAATCACCCAG
>JAPDFK010000196.1:0-87440 GCA_027569635.1 Lasiosphaeriaceae sp. G1095 | reverse complement strand
CACCCCCACACCCTCACCGCCCGCCCCCCCCCCACCCCGGGCCCGCGCGCCCCCGAGCCCCCCCCCCGGGGGGGGGCGCCCGGGGGGGGGGCGTGTGTGTGGGGCAGCCCCACCCCCCCCCCCCCCCCCCCCCCCCCCCCCCCCCCCCCGGGGGGGGGGGGGGGGGGGGGGGGGGGCAAAAGCATTTTATCCTCTCTCCGCATTTCCCTCTCCCCCCCTGGGCCCCAGGCATCGAGACCCCACCCCCACAGCAACAGGTCCATTTAGAACGAAGCTGTTTTTTTGGAGCCCAGTTGCAGGGGGTGCTGAAGTTTGCCGTCCAAGTCATGGTGGTGAAGGGACGACAGTGTGTAACAACAAGTCCCCAAGACGCGGTACGACACCGTCGGCAGTGCGTGCGATTGGGGCTGGCAGGGGTGGGTGGCCGGTGGTTGGCCTGATGAATTTCCGAGGGCGCATGCAACGGGAGGATTGCAGCAGTCCCCAGGTCACGCAAGACATCTCGGGCCACAAACGGACGACAGGACAAGCTTGATGCTGAGCTGTATGTGATAGCTCATCTGAGTTGCACGTACGGTGCATGTGGAATTGGCCTGGCAAGTGCCGACTTCGGTCCAGAGACCCGACGGTTTGGCTAAGCGCTAAGCTCGGCGAAGGGCCTATTCTTACCGTCCAACCATGGATTGCCATGGCAGAAACATTGGTTAGCAAACAGCACGCATGTAATAAACGAAGAAGGGTCCCTGCTGTGTGCTCCAGCCATCGATGCTCCTCTCTTGCATCTTGTCGGCACATCTCCGAGACAGCTTGTGCCATGTTTCACCAAGACAATAAGTACAGTAGACGTTCCGTGGGACGAAAGAAACATTGGAGTTGGGACTATGTAATAAGAAGGAAAGTGATAGCAAACTTGGACACCTCAGCTTGGAGAATCATTCCATAATGTGGTCCATCACTGCCCGTAATCCTTTATAGTCCAATGCACCATTGCCGCGGATACTGTGGTTCCCGGGTGCTCTGTCGCCTGACATGGCTCTCCTGTGTCTTTTGAGACTCATGTTTCCACTTGCAAGCAGATGAAAGACAGGACGATGAGGGGACAGACCAGGAACAGGAGAGGAACGAGACGTGAAGCAAGAAACGATGGATTAAAATTTGGAGCACTGTGGCAAGAGAAAAGGGGTAAAAGCAGTCACCTAAGAACAAGCCAAAATGACACCAAAAAAGGACGGCGGTTCAAGCAATGGGCAATGAGCAATGGGCAATGGGCAATGGCTGTTCGATGTTTCCCAAAAGCCGTGTTTTGCTGACGCGCCAAGGTGACCCATCAACTGACGTGGATGGGATGTTGGAGCCGCCAGCGGCGAGTGGGGACATGGTGAAGATAGGAAATACAGGTACGTACCTATGTGCCTGCCTAGCTGCCAGGCAGCTGCCTGCAGATCGTGATAAAGATGAAGCCTGTATTGGTTTTATCCAAGCCATGGAGGGTTGTGGGCGAATGAAAGCCAAGGTTAGCTGTGGAGCGGGCTATGATGATGTCGCATGGCGACCGTTGGGTTGGCAGAATCCATCCTGCAGCCCAGAAAGAAATTTAGTGCATTGGCGCCACCTACGCATCAAAAGTAGGTACCCCTCTACAGAGTACGGGAAATGAGCCCGCCATTTTTTATAATCCATCTGTTTCTTCAGTTGCTAGGTACCTAGATAGTTGGTTCTGAAGAACGCCAAGATGCGGAAAGCTTTCCAGCTTTCCTATCAAACGAGGGAGTTAAAAAAAATTAATTTGGGGGGGGGTTGGGGGGGTTAAATAAATATAGTACTTAGCTGTTTAGATTTTTGTTATTCAACAGTTCAGTTGCCTCTTCGCTTCCTCTGGCTGTTTGTCAAGATAGTTGGAATGGACGGTCGAGGTGCCTGTCTACGTACCCGACTTAACAATTGGACAGGGGGGTTGTGCAGTACCCCGCCACGAACCCAACCCCGCCGTCAACTCATGCGTGACGAGCAGCGTTCTCGTCGTCAACGAAACCTGATTGCATTGTTCAACCCAACCCTCCCTAACCCCCTACATACCACAGCGATACACACAGACTGCGGCCGCACCATGCGATTGTCCAAAAAGCAAGCCCTCGATGCCATCGACGGCGATACAGGCGTCGGCCTGCTCCCCACCGAGCCCGAGGACATGTGGCACGCCCACAACCTGATTGTCGTCGGCGACGTCGTCAAAGCCCATGCCATCCGCAAAGTCACACAAACGTCGAGCACCGGCTCGACCAGCACCGACAGAATACACACCGACCTCGTCATCAAAGTCACCTCGACCTTCTTCGACCCCGCTGCGTCGTCTCTCCACGTCTCGGGCACCGTCACCGTTGAAAACGCCTGGGTCAGCGTCGGCCAATACCACACCCTCGACCTCGAGCTCAGCAGACCCTTTACAATATGGAAGCTGGACGGATGGGACTCGGTGGCACTGCAGACGCTCCGAGAGGCGGTCAACGACGACAAGGCCGATGCGACCGTCGCCATCGTCATGCACGAGGGCCTCGCCAACATTTGCCTTATTACCGATTTCCAGACCATCATCAAGCAACGAGTCGAGAGCTCCATCCCCAAGAAGCGGTCATCGGCCAAGGACACGTCGGGAGGGATGACAGCCTTTTACGAGAAGACGCTGGCTACTCTCCTCCGTGCCGTCGACTTCAGCAGCCCGCGCCCGCTGCTGCTTGCCAGCCCCGGCTTCGTCGCCCAAGACTTCCGGGCCTACATGCAAAGCGAGGGCGCACGAAGAGCAGATAAGAAACTGCAGCGCGTCGCCAAGGACTCGGTCGTGGTGCACTCGAGCACTGGCTACGTCCACAGCCTCAACGAGATCCTCAAGAGCCCCGAAGTCCAGGCCACAATGCGCGACAAGCGCTTCACCAGCGAATCGAACCTGATGGACCAGTTTTACGACCGGTTGCGCAAGGACGACGGGCGGGCTTGGTACGGCGTCAAGCCGGTGGAAAAGGCCATTGCCGAGGGCGCTGTAGGTCGCGGCGGTGGAGTGCTTCTGATCAACAATTCCTTCTTCCGGAGCCTGGACGTGCCAACGAGGAAAAAGTACGTGGCATTGGTGGACAAGGTCAAGGAGGATGGTGGGGAGGCAAAGGTGCTCAGCAGCGACCACGAGAGCGGACAGCGGCTGGATGCTCTGGGCGGCATTGCGTGCATGTTGACATATCCCATTTTCGACCTAGACGAGGACGATGAAGAGGAGGAGGAGGGGGACGGGCACGAAACGGCGGCCGCGGGAGGCACTGCAATTATATGAATGAATCCCGGCGCATACATACATACCTTTTAGATATTGTTCGTCCAAGGTGGGCCAACAAAACACTGACCCAACCATGACCTCGGTGTTGTGCCACCCGAAGATGTGTTTCTTGTCGATCCTGTGCGATGTGTTCGTGTTCAAGTGTTGTGCTTGAACCCCCCCCCCAGCCGCCGCCTCCACTGGCACGCTGCCACTCAGTGCGCTGGGCCCAACCTGGAAGCAGGGAGCGAGCCGCCTGTCAGCGCGCGCGGAATGCGGCCGGATGCCACATGTCCAGCCCTATCGCTAAAGTTAGCGGCCATCAATGAGACAACATCATTACGCCGCACCTCTTCCGACACTCTGGAATGGAGGGGGGCGAGTGACGAGAAACCTAAAGTTAAAACAAGGTTATTAGTGATAAAGATTTCTTTTTAGTCGTGGCCCATGTTCCAGTTTGTGTTCAAGGTTGGTTTTGGCGAAAGCGACCGAATCAAGCGGAATCGGCAAGAGGAGGCTGGATGTCGGCTGCTTCCGAATCATTCGCCCGAGGTTGTCTGGGACTCTGGTGGGGTGGCAGTTGCCCGACATACGCGGTAAAATGTTCCGTCTCGACCCAAAGCCTCTCCACCGACGGTTCTTCCTGCCATCTTCATTCTCTCGATGGATTTTTAACTTCGGCGAGACAAGACGGGATGAGGGGCAGCATCGAAGCGCGATGATGCAACGCGCCAACCTCGCCTCCCCATCCTGGCATCAATCGCACCCTAACGGCCAAAAACCCAGCACGCCCGCCCAGCCAACCCAGGCTGCTTTTTGTCGGCGAGGGTCATCCATCGATTCGCTGGTCCAGTTCCACATTCCACATTCCACACGGTTCACGCAACATGCAACACGCAGCAAGCAGCAAGCAGTCGGCCCAACGTAAATGGAACCGCACCCGTGCCTCTTCCTCCAAATATCCCGTATCATCTCTCCAATTCGCGTAATCGATGCGACGGCCGGTCGGTAGTGTGTGCTCCAGCGATAACCCGCTAAACCCTTGCCGCCATTGGTCGAGAATCTGATTGAATCCTGCACCTCACTCACGGGAGAACGAAACTTGAAGGAAGGCTGGCAATCGCTGCGTCGAACCCCTCCCAGCTCGCACTCGGACCCAACTTTCGGCAGGCCACGAGACAGGCTCTCGTCACAGAGGCTGGCCGGGTGGACACCTCACTGTCTTGGTCCAATCCAAGCCCTGCTTGACCGCCTCACGGTTGCTTCCGCCGGCAGTCTCGGACCCCGTCACGGGCTGTTCGTTCAGCCCGTCCTGCTGGCCCGACGTTGAGCAGCAGCTGCAGCGCACTTGTCACTCCATCTTCGCAGAGCCTCGCCCGCCTGTTTGTCCTCTTGGCGGGGTAACGCTTCCACCGTCGTCAACATCCTGTCTCTTGGCAGCTTGTGGTCTGCGCTCACATGTCCCGGTCGGGCTCTGGCGCGGCGTGATGCCAATGGGAGAGAAATAATGGCGGCCACCAAATGGCCCTCGATAAAATCTGGCTTGGACCGCCAGCAGCAGCAACAGCAACAGCACCAGCTGAGTGATGGCCCCCAGCACCACCACCACCAACGTCCCTCCGCTGTCCATGTCACCACCAGCAGCAGTAATAACAGCAGGCCTTCTTCGTCCTCCAAGGTGTTTGGAACTACGCCGCCCCTCCAGCCTTCCCCCATAATTGAGGCCCGAGGTATGTACAATACAATCCATGCACACTCCTCCGCTTCCATAATCTACTAGCCCCCTCTATTTGTCCGCGTCTTACCACACTACCGCTCTTTTGGTTGTCCTTGCTTCATCGTGGCGTTGTCTTCTCTTCGCTTTCGTTGTATCTTTTCAGGTAATCATACCTAGCCTGGAGCTGACGCTGCATGCACGTTAGGCACCCCGAGTCCAGCCCCAGAGACACCGCAATCCTTGGCACAGGGACAGCGACGGAGGACCCAGTCTAAACTCTCGCGAAACTCGGCGGCCACTGCGCCAAAAGAACGAGAACCAGACGCCGAACGGGAGGGCAACATCAGGAATGCAGACGGAACCTCCAAGGGCTCGAGCACTGTCGCTGGCACAGATACTGGCCCCGGTCCAGCTGCTGCCGCTGCTGCTGCCGCCGCAACGAGCACCGGCATTGGCAGCGTGACCGGCTCCTCCGGCACTGCTGGCTTCGCTCGAGCCGCTCCCCCTCTGGCGACGACCCAACTGCCCGCCTCGTCCAACTCTTCCATTGACCCTTTATCCCAGGTGAGCCGCCAAAACAGATTTCTTTTGATCTCGACTCCCCTGTCCAAATGACCCCGTGCTGTGCCCATTGAGCGCATGGTCCCTGGGGTGGTCTCCCAGCTACGATTGGCGCAATGGTCGATGCCATCAGCGAGTAACCGTGGACACACAGCTCAGATTGATGACTAAAGCCTGGCTAACTTTGCGCTCTGCGCGCTCCAGCACATTTTTATGAGAACGAACACCGATCACTCGATCCCACACCGCCTGCGCAATCCCGCACGATCCGAGAGCCCAATCCAGATGGCGGAAGGGCTCCCTCGACACAGTTCAGACCTGGCGGCCAAAACGGCCACGCTAACGGGCGATGTGGCCAAGGACAAGAGGTAGGTTGAGGTGTTTCTGGTTGTGCCATTGGTCACTTGGCTGTCATTATACACGCAAGACGGATGGATGGCTGACTCGCGTCACCAACATGCAGCAAGAAAGGCCCATCCTTCCTCAGCCGACTCAACATTCGTGGCAACAAAAAGAAGGACGCCGGTGACGACTCCGACTCGGAGCTCGGCAGCGAGGTTCGCATGGACGGCGTCAACGCCCATGTGTTTAGCCAGTCGCTTTCCTCCCGCCCGCTGCCCGGCGGCGGCTACGTCCCGATCCACAAGGAACCCCCGAGATACATACGCACGAGGGCCAACAATAAAAAGACACGCGAGTTCAACCGCATGTTTCTGGCCCAGGAGCTCATAGGGACGAAGCCGCTCAGCAAGGATGATGGCAAAGCACCTGCCGAACTCGGAAGGACGCCCACGGTGACGGTTAGCATGGCGTCGGCGAATGGGAGGAAGATAACCAAGACCGGAGGTGCTATATGGGCAACAGAGTTCAGCAAAGATGGGAAGTATCTCGCCGCTGCCGGGCGCGATCATGTTGTTAGGATATGGGCCGTAATATCCACGCCAGAGGAGCGGCGTGCGCACGAAGAAGAGGAGGTCGCCAACGGCGGTTCTGGAGAGAGGCTTAGCGCGCCTGTGTTCAGGAACCAGCCGATCCGAGAGCTCCAAGGACACACTGGCGAAGTGCTTGACTTGAGTTGGAGCAAGAATAACTTTCTCCTCTCGTCGTCGATGGACAAGACGGTTAGGTTATGGCACATCAGCAGAGCCGAGTGTCTCTGCACCTTCAAGCACAAGGACTTTGTTACCAGGCTGGCGTTCCACCCACGCGACGACCGATTCTTCCTCGCCGGTTCCCTCGATACCATGCTCCGACTTTGGAGCATCCCCGACAAGGCGATTGCGTTCTCTGCCCAGCTCCCAGACCTCGTAACGGCCGTTGCCTTCTCTCCAGACGGCAAGACCGCCATTGCCGGCCTTCTGAACGGGCTCTGCCTCTTTTACGACACAGAGGGCCTCAAGTTCCACACCCAAATCCACGTACGGTCGTCGCGGGGTAAGAATGCCAAGGGAAGCAAGATCACGGGCATCCAGACCATGGTCGTCCCTCCGCCAGATCAGACCCACCGCCCGTTGTCGCAGGCCCCCAGCATCACCTCGGCCTCTCGCGCCTCCACTGACCTTGGGCGGCACGGGGAAGTGAGAGTTCTCATCACCTCCAACGACAGCCGCATTCGGATATACAGCTTGCGCGACAAGTCTCTCGAGATCAAACTGAAGGGCCACGACAACGCGTGCAGTCAGATTGCGGCGTCCTTCTCCGACGATGGCAACTACATCATTTGTGGCAGCGAAGACCGTAAGGCGTTCATATGGAGCCTCACTGGAGACGATGCAGCCACCCAAGACAAGGACAAGTCTCCCTGCGAGTTCTTCGAGGCGCATGGAGACATGGTTACGACGGCGCTCTTTGCGCCGACCAAGACGAGGATGCTCCTGGGCCAAAGTGGCGACCCAATCTACGACCTCTGCAATCCACCGCCCGTGACCCTCCTGAGTCTTGAGGAGGCGGCTAGTGCCGCAGCGAGCCAGGTGGTCTTGGGTCCGGAAGGGCCACAAACACCCGCCGTTCCAGAGGTCGGAATCACCAAAGGCCCCGAGCCGAGCCCTGCATACATTGCTAGGTCAACACATTATGATGGCAATATTATCGTCACAACAGATGATAGTGGCATCATCAAGGTCTTCCGCCAAGACTGTGCTTTTGCCAAACGCCGGCACGAGAGCTGGGATGCAGGAAGCACGTTCAGCCGCAAGCTCAACACACATGGCGGGGCCTTTGTTGCCGGGGGACTCGGACGAAGCGTTAGTGTCCTTACCCGGACCAGCGGTGGCAGCGCCGCACATAGCAGAAGGGGGTCGCTCAGCCAGCCCATGGGCCCCATCCAAATAGGCTCTCCACAGCTAGGCGCCATTGGTGTCATCGGTCCCAACTCGGATCGCATTCTGAGCTGGCGGCAGGACATCGAGAATGGTAGCAACAGACGGACAAGTGCTACGCCGACACATAATGGAGTAGGAACACCCACCCGCAGTGAGCGGTCTCTTAGCCCCACCAAGACAAGCCGGACTCCCCTTAGTTCCAGTGCGGTCAACTTGGCGAGCGATGCAAGGAAGCAGCCGTATGCCGGCTCATCGCCCGCTGCAAACCGCCTGCACAGCACTGTCACAAGCCCAACGACGAGCCACTTTAGCAACAACACTCCTGAGAGGCTACCGATGCGGCTTGTTGCCAAGGACAAGGACAAGGCTCGAAAAGACGTCAAAGTGGCAGAGGAGGATGAGGAGGACGAGGAGGACGAGGAGGTCGCTGGCCTGCCAACACCTAGTTTCACCTTCCGGCCTGCCGATGATGACGACCAACTCCGTCTCGATCCGGCTGGAGCTAGCTACTCGTTTTGGAACCTGAACCGTTGGCGTGGCATCGCGGGCTTCAAGAGTAACCAGGTCAGCGGTCACACCCGCACCGGCAGCACCGGCAGCCCGGGGTCCAAGTCTCGCAATCAGCTTGTAGATGGGTCCAGCGACGAGCGGGACACAGACAAGGACGCAAAGGATCCCAGTACAGCTTCTCGTCGACAGAGCGTTGGTGTCTTTGCCTCTAAATCTGGAGACGACACAGCAAAGGTCCGCCGGAGGTCGCTGCCCCAGTCGTCGCTCGGCCAGGGAGGGAGTAGCCAGTCCGATATTCGCCCCATCCCGCGTATCAACCCCCCAAGCGGTGGCGAGGACGACCCCGCGCAGAATCCTGTCCAGCTCCGCCGCGATAGGTCTCCATACCGACATCTGTGGAGCCGCGGCAACTCATATGTCAGCCGACTAAGCTCTGATCTCAGCAGCGAGATCGAAGAGGAAGAAGGGGAGGCCGGCGGTGAAGAGCTCAAGTGCAAGAAATGCGGTGCCGAGGCGTTCAAAGCAAGAAAGATTGCCGGCCGCCAGAGGCTCAGCTGCGGGCGGTGCGGGACACTGGTGGACGAGTAGTTCTTCACATTACTGTACATAAGCCTACTTGGCGTTGTTTAGACATGATTCTTCTTGTATATACATTCATGTACCAAGACTTGAGGTCTAGTCAGTCATTTGTTTGAGCATGACGCTTCAGCTGGCAAAACAGCAAGAAGGGGCTCGGGTTGGTTTTAGGTTTGGTTGTCAGACTTGGATGTTTGCTTCGCAAAAGGGAACCTGAAAATGGTTTTTGTGCTTTGGGGGGTTTGGCTTTAAACCGAAGTTTATGATACCACACGGCATGCACGACTTTTGCTTACAAAGGAGGAGACAACTCGGCCATTACCTCGTGTAGAATATTTCTATCGAGTATATATAACTGAATTGCTTATTGTTTCTGTTTGTGATTGTCTTGGTTGATTATAATTACCTAGGTAGGTACCGTTATAGACAGTGTACTTAATTATTATAAGTTGTGGTCGAGGGATTTTTTCCGTCTGTGAAATGGTGTGAAATGGGAAATGAAAACTGACGTGGATTTTCTTGTTATAGACTTATACATTGGAAGAGTGGACTTTCTCTCGTCAACTTTAACAAGACAAGTCGTGTTTGGAATCAGAACACGTGTGAGATGCGGGCTGTTTATATTATATGGTTTTCCATTCTCTATTTTGCCCGACTTCAAAACGGGCTGAAATAGCGCTACATGAGAAGACTGGAGTGTGGTGCGATATTTAATACGCTCAGGAAATGGAAATCATAGAAATTTCAGAAATTGCTAAACTTGGGCATATAAGCACGGGAGCAGGGGACTGGGAGCAGGGCCTTGGCCAAAATAGCATCAAAGCAGCGCAGCATCATCTAATTAAACTTCAAGGTATCAACCCATCAGCGTCTTATGTGTTCTTATTATATTCTCGTATAATAAATATATTGCGCAATATCGCGTGGAGGGGGGGAGGAACAGAAACCATGCCGTCATCGTCGTTGTCGTCGTCGTCGTCGACGTCGAAGGTGGAATCGTCATGGGACTGACTGCGTCTTAAAAGTCTTCATCGGTGCGGAGCTCGGGCTGTTTTGGAATGTATGTGTTAGTCGCATCACCGTACCAAGAGACGGGGAGACGTGTATTTTTTATTTATTTACCAGCTCCTCATCCTTCTTTGCCACCTCCTCTATCTTTTCCTCCTCGACGGCGGCAGCTGGCGAAGCCTTTGTCGTTGCTAGCACTGGCTCCTTCTTCTCGTCAACCGCAGCTGGCGGCGCCTCGTCCTCCTCTTTCTTCTCCTTGGGCGCTGGTGCCTCGCTGTTGCCACCACCATCTGCTTTGGCCAGCTTGCCCAGCTCCTCAACAATCAGCGACAGGTTCCGCGGATCGGCGCCCTTGATCAGGGCAACCCTGCCATCGCTTGAGTTCTTGATGACGCCGCCACCCGTGGCGCGGCCGGCGGTATCAACGCCCTTGGGCTCGCCGTCCTCGAGGAACAGGAAGCTCGGCATGGTCGAGATGCCAAACTCCTGCGACACCTCGGGGTTCTCATCCACGTCCACCTTGGCAAACGCCAGCTTGCCGGGCACGGCGTGTTTCTTGGCCAGCATGGCGTACATGGGCGCCATGGCCTTGCACGGTGGGCACCATTCCGCCCAAAAGTCGACGACGACGTATTTGGTGGTTTGGGTGAGCGCTTTAAAGTCTGCGAACGTGTCGAGCGCGATAACGTCGGCCATGATGATATTGGCTTGGGCTGGTTGGTTCTAGTTCTGGTTCTGGTTCTAGCCGGCTTGGTTTGTTTGGTAAGTTGGGAAGGATCGCGGCCTAGAGTCTTTGTCTGGGTTTGTTGGTGTGTTCGAGGGGAAGACGACGACGAGGAGGAGACACGCGATGCGATGGCGGAGTCGGCGGCTTCCAGGCTGTCGGGATTGGGGATTGGGATGTCGGTGGTGCTCGGCAGGGGCGCGCGCAATCGCATCCAAGGTGGGGTGGGAAAGGATGAACCCCGCGTCGCGTTGATTTTATTTATAAGCATCAATTGAATCCCGCCTCGCTGGCTTCGCGAAACGTCCCAAGTGCGGGGCAAGTCGCAGTTGTCAGTCACAGTGGCCGAAAAGCCATTGAAACGTGCCGAGGTGAAGTGGGGGCTTTTAATCGAGGTTCATCAAGTTTGAGCCGTCCAATGTGAACAAAATTGCTGGAAATTATTGTGAGTAGTAATGATTGGTTCCATTAAATACGAATACGCAATGGAAAAAAAACTGAAACGCATCAAGTTCTGCAACAAAAGGCCCACCGTCCCCTCAACGCATGCAATCCCTGCTGGTGCCAATTATTAGCCTTCACAGAAACACCGATGCCAAGGTTCCGAATTGACAAGCGCATGTAAATAATGCACTGGTCTTTCCACAGAGTTCTTGTAAGATGATTCCAGGCCTGACCTGGAACTCCCGTTTTGTCATCTTATTAATCTCTTGCTCGCCGTCAATAACAAACACACACTCAGTAGTCAACTCATTGCCGACGAATCTCAGTTAAAGTTGGACGACCGTACATGAAATATTTTGCAATAATTAGAGGTGATGAGCCCAGAGCCTGAAAGCTAAAGCTATAAGCATGTAAGCACCGAAAGTAGGTGCTTAAATGTTTGCCAAATTCCTCAAAAGCTCCCCAAACACCATCCACCTTCATCCCTGTCCACAAGGTCTAGCACGGTCGATAAGTTGAGAAACGTTCAGGTTGGCAGCGAGGGGCCATTCTTGGCCAATCTCATCATCATCCCCATCCTCACCTCCATGCACATACACGCGGTCCCAAGACATCCCGGGATCCGGGGGCATCTGCCAGCCCATTTCGGGGCAGCGCAGCCAAAGGCACACAAGATGGCGGTGCGACTTGTCTCTATCCTCAAAAGCATCTCGGCAGTGCAAAATTGCAAGGTTGTTGATGAAGCGCATGTCGCCTTACCGCATGGGGATGTTGAGCTTGTGCTTCATGGCGGTGAAGTGTACCACATCCAGGGCCCCCGCCTGTGCCTCGGTGATGGGTGGGATCTCTTCTGTGGGAGGAGAAGCTGGCGGGGCGCCGGTCAAGATGCGGCGCGAGAAGTTCATCATGACCTTGCCGTCCTCAAGGAATAGGAGGGGCCGCTAGTGGTCCGGGGGGTAGCGGCCAAAGCTGGCAAGAGTGTTATCTAGTGATCCAAAAGAATGAATGCCTCCTAGCCAAATCTTTATATCTGGTGCAGATCAAAATGAAAGGGGAGCACTGCATAATTATAGCTTTGGGGGGGGGTTGGTGCTTACGTATCAAACGTCCAGTCACCGCCGGCTAGAGTATGGATCAAATCCGGTCTTGTGGCGGCCAGTTCGTTATTATACACCGTCCATACCGGGGCGATGATGCTGTTCCCTCCTCGCTCAGCAGAGCTGCGGGTCTGCAGAGTTAGAACTTCGGAATAGACATTGTTATGAAAAGGCTATGATGGATTAATCTGCTGTAAGGTGGCATAAAGTAGAATGTGGATTGGGTAAGATTGTTAGCTAGGTATATTCTCCTTACCTGGGCAACGTTGGTGTAGACGGACTGTCGTCGCTACTTCGGTACAGCCATATCATCCACGTCAAGAATGTGAACTGAAATTGGGTTGGACTGGCTTGATTTGGGCGCAAGGGTGGCAAGAAGAGAAGGTAAGGTAGATAGGTTGGTACCAATCATGTTCCCTGACTGATCTTGCCTTCCTACTTGTTCAGCTACATGGGCTGACAATCCTAAGAAGGCAATTGTGTGATCATCGCCAGTCAGAGGCACAGTATCAAGCCCACTGACTATTGCAAACCCCCTTCCGTAATGAATGTCGTTACTCAGGATTTCCAACTCGTTCTTCAACTTTGGTAGCGGGAAGTTGCCCTTGTTGATCTCTCTCACATGAAGACCACAGTCTGCTGAATGTCAGTAAATGTAATTAATAACAAAGCACTCTCATATCAGTTCTAGCAGTACCACAACCTATAGTTTTTGTTGTTGGTGGGGAAAAAGCATGCATACCTTTGAAGTGTTCGACGGCGTCGAGTACCTCTACCTTTTCGGATTCGTTCAGAACGTATGTAAAGTCGCTCTCAACAAACGATTCCGGAGCCCAGGCCAGAGGAGATTTAAGGACCGCTGGCCAGCCCTCTGGGACTTGCAGCGGAATTCCTGGAAGCGAAGGTCGCTCCTTGGCCCTTTTCATATATTTTTCGAAGTTGGGCTCCCAGGCGATATCAGCGGAGGGCACATGCCTGGCTTTTATCGCAAGACACTGCAGGATATATTTGCCCCTGAGCCCCTTGGGGAGGTAGTTGTAGCCAAACACGGGACACCAGGCGGTGTGGCCATCCCAATCGCTGCCATTGTCTCCAAGCTGGGCACTTGGCCTTGGGTATGTAGGTGGTGAGAGCCAAATAAATGCGAGTGTGATGGATTGTTGGAGTTGAGTAAAGAGGATGGGTAAATCGCATGAAATGAACGGTAGAAATACATATATATCTTGGTTAACACCAAACGAGGAACTTCGTGGCGGGTGTTCGATGAGCTGCCCGATCCACAAAGCCAACACCGATCAAGTCACGCAACTACAGCCGTGTTCGTGAAAAGTACTGCCACTCGAGTATTGAAGTTGCACGACCAGTTTGACATGTCATGCACAGGGGAATACGAATAAGCCTTGCGGTGATTTGAGGAAAGAATACTAAATCACTTCCGGTGATTCGTTCTAATTAGTCTTCTGACCTACGAAAAGAAGTGGTGCGGGGAAAACGGTATTTCTGGGACAACCACTCTTCTCTGTCACAAACATTTTTTATTCCAGGAGAAAGAAAGGAAGAAAAAAAGAAAGAAAAAAAGAAAGAAAAAAAGAAAGAAAAAAAGAAAGAAAAAAAAGAAAGAAAAAAAAACTAACTTGCAAAGACACTGAAATCGAGACGCAACGTCATGGGAAGGACAGAGAGCCATGTGGCGATTTGAAACGAACTTACCGGCTCACAACACCCTCCGTGCGATTTCAAATGGTCTGACGATGAGGTCATTGATGATTTTAGGGTTATACAGCGAACACACTTCATCTCATCTCGAACAAGCCCTTCCTATGTAACCTCCCCGGTAACCTCACGCATATACTCGATTTGCTCGGCGTTCAGAGCCAATGACTCCAGGTCGGTGTTTGGCGAGGCCATGCTAGACCAATCGAGTCGAAAAGGGGCATCGGCCTTGCAACAAAAGTGAAAGTGTGCAAGCAAAGTCTTGGAGCCGGTATGGAATCCTTCAAGCAAAGGATAATTTGAGAATCGAGCCTGGTGGTATCCCGTAATTAAACGTCAACAGTTGCGGCAGGCCAAGAACTTGGGTTTGTCCCTAGTCATGTGATATCGGGTTTGAAAGGGGTGATTGAGGTAGGTACCTAGGTGGGTAGGAATCTCGAGCTTACCTGTAATTAAAGAGTAGCGAGTGGAAACTGGCGATCGTGGACAGTTACTAGGTCATAGTTGTGAAGGAGAGGAAAGTTGCAAAGGTAAATTCGAAACCAGTTCTTTAGGTACTTGTTCCTTATGTCTTTGATCCCATGGAGACAGTACCAATCCATCTGATCTACCCAAGGTACTTTATGGGCCTGCCGAGAAGCGACGCTGCGCAGTGGGGTTTTGATAGAGAGTAGAGCACCGCACCACTAGCCTTCTCATCTCGAGTGCTAGCCGTGATATGACAACCAGGTTTACGAAAGTGAGCCGGTAATGAGTGATCGGGAACCGAAGGTATGGAACGAAAACTTCAGCTAAAGACAGCAGTAAATTAAGGTAGGTACCTAAGGATCACTTCCATCACAAAGCATTTTCCGTCCTCTTTCTTCCTCCCTCGACCCATGAGTCATAGATGAGAAAACAAACATCCTCTTCCACCAATCACAAAGCATATACCAGTATCTCTTGTAGTATATTGGTTAGTATGGGGGCTTGCCATCCTTAGATTTCATCGCCCTTGACCCAGTTCGAACCCCAGCGGGAGAGCTTTTTTTTTGCCTTGACTGCGCTCCTGGATGGCGAGCTGCTCCAACATTTGATTCTCTGAATCCTATAACAGCCCATCGCTTTCCTTGTTCAAAATAATTGTTCATTTAACGAACCGTTGCCTCAGGCATTCAACACGATGAGCAGCGAAAAAGAGTTCCAGATGCAGCACAACCGCCCAACAAACTGCCCAAGCAGGACACACTCTGTCCAAGCGGCTGTTTCATGATTGTGGGTGTCATGTCTTAGCCCGACTCCATGCTCATCTTTTTGAGATGTTTTGCGTCGGTGCCACTCCCCTGGTCCCATAGCTGGGAGCGATATGGGCGCTTCATCCTTGGGGACGTCTGACCGCGAGGCTAGGCGTCGTCGATCCCGGCAAACAACTCCAACCTTGTGTGTCCTCGGCGCCTATTCCTAGGGCAGACCCTCCACCGTCGCGTCTACCCACCCCTCTCCCCTGGGCGGCCACTGGGCTGCGCCTCAAGAAAACAAAAAGAAAATCCGAGAATCGCCGGGACACCTTGCACATTCGCCAACCATCCATCAGCAAGCCATTGTCTGACACTCATGCGACCATCCTGCATTGGTCCCACATCTGGGTGACCAAAACATTTTCCCTTGTTTTTTCCCTCCCATCGGGATTTGAAGACTTGAGGCTCTGCTGCTCGGTGTGGTGGCACACACAATGCTTTTTATTCTTTTCTCGGTGTGAGTGTGGGATGTTGGGGTCTGTCACCTTGGTCCCCGCCGCCACTAACCCAATGTTGTTGCTTTGTAGCCTTGCATGATTGGCCACGTCCAGACTTCAACCCCCCCGTCGCCCCCTTTGTTGGACTCTCGGCGGCGGCCGCGCCCTACACCACCCCCATTGCGGCCGATAAAAAGCCCGGATCGGAGGTGTGGAGTCTGTATACGGCTGTGGCTGCGTCACACCCACCAGATACCTGTAATTAGCAGGATGGAGGTCTCAGGCTGCCACAGCAAATCTGACGCTTTGCCTTTCCTCTCCTCACCGAACAAACATCTGACGGCGCCTGTTGATTTCGTCTTAGTCGCCTTAGCTAAAGTAGCTTCCGTACCTATTATTGCCAGCCTGAAGATAAGAGCGTCACCTTGTGTGTGTGTGTGTGTGTGTCTGTCCGGGGCCCTGGATAAGCGCCCTGGTTGGATTGCTGGCGGTGGCCCCTCCCTCCTCCACCCCTTTTTGTGCTTGTTGCATGTTCCATCCGTCATCACAAACACGTAACGACAACTTCCTTGCCAGATCAGCCACGATGCCTTCCTCGCTCGCAAGGGATCGCCGGGCGAGACGCTGGGGGGCGCTTGAATTTGCCACTAGTGTATCATTCACCGTGGCATTGATTGCCAATGGCTTCCTGGAAATCAAATAAGCTCACATGGGCGCTGTGGCGATGGACCCGCGCTATGTTACAAGTCCCGCGCGTCTCCCCGCTATCTGTTGCACTTCACGTGTGGAGAGGAGGAGGGAGAAGTCTTAAAGGGTCAATATGCAATAAGTGACTGGTCATATGGCCCCCATCTCGCTGGCTCGTTTCTCCTACAGGGGGGAGGAGAAAATCTGAATGGTTGTGGGCATCTTGACATCATCTCCAACCTTCTCGACGTAAATGTGATGAACCAAAGTGGTGCTTGGAGAAACTCACGTTGGTCAAGTATTGGAGGGTCTGTGAAACGACCACTCCGGGGAACCGATTTCACTCCTTTCCTTTCACTCCTTTCCGAGAGTGAAAGTTGGGAAAGCTCAACACAATAGTTAAGTATAAAGATGGTAGATTGCACAGCATATTCACGTTGAACACTAGACTATTGTTATCCATCCTTGACTTTGCCAAAGTGAAGAGTCCCACTATCAAACCAGTTGTTGCCTTTACCTCTTTATCCCCTAGCCAGCTTGATCTCCAACACTAAGACAGACTATCACCGGATCCACTTCATTACTCCACCACGATTAACTCCCCTCCAACACTTGAGTCAAAAGAACCAAAAAACGGCACGATAATGGCCTACCAGAATTCATTCCAGTTTGGCGTCGAGATTGAGCTGCTTCTGGGCAGCCGGAAGAAGGTACACCCCAACTGGAAGTCGCTTGCCAAGGACCTGAGCAAGCGACTGGCCAAGGCGGGCGTGTCCAACCACGTCAACGACGGTAACGACAAGTCGGCCGACAACTACCGCGAATGGTCTATCACGCAGGAAATCACTATTCCCAGCCAGCCAGCCAAGAATTTGTGTTAGTGGTGTTTGCTGTTCTATCTATCCCGTCCAGGATCTATCTACCCAGGTAGTATCTTGGTTCCCCGCTTTCCCTTTATCATACTAGCTCTGGGTTTCCAGCTCCACCAACTTGTCTTTACATCATCTCCATTTACCTGCTCCCCCTTTTTTCCGGCTGCCTAAGGAACAAGAACATGCTGACACACACAACAACCCAAAAAAAAGGGGGCCTGGAACTCGTCTCACCCGTCTACCCAGTCTACTCGTACTGGGCATCGGATCTCACTACCATCTTCACTGTGCTGCGCGGATCCTTCGCCGTGTCTCCGTCGCCGCACTGCTCGACACACGTGCACATCAGCGGCACGCCATCGCCTCTCTCGGCAGCCGAGCTCGCCGCGCTGGCCAAGGCCGCACTATATTATGAGCCCGCACTGGATTTGCTCGTCCCGCCGTCCCGCCGCGGGTCCACGGCCTACTGGTGCCAGTCGAACCTTGCCAACCCTGCCCTGTCAGGTCTGGTCCTGGCCGAGGCGCTGGCTGCCCTGGACGATGCCGCCGTCGGCGCTGTGGACGGCCGACTTGTTGTCGAGAGAATGAACCTGTTCCCCGCCAACTCGGCCTATGGTCGGGCCCATGGCAAGCACAAGGATTTTGTCCGCGGCAAGGTGTACAAGTGGGATTTTACCGGCATGGTGCTCCCGCAAGGAGGAGCGCAGACGGTGGGACCACGGGGAACTGTAGAGTTCCGGCAGGCTCCCGGCAGCCTGGGGGCTGATGACGCTGCCGCGTGGGTTACACTTGCGGTGGCCTTTGTGGTGGGAGCCATGGCAGTTGGTCCGAGTCTAGGTGGGGAGGGTGTCGGTGGTGGTGCGTCGCCCGAGGAACTCTGGGCGCTCTTGGCTTCGGGAGCAGAGACGCTTGGTTGGGAGAGTCTCGGTGCTGTGGAGGATTTGTTTGCCAGGCGGGGATAGTGTGGTTTCACGCTGCTGAAAAGGGCGAGGCATTATGGCAGAATTTTCGTAGCGTCTTATTTAGCCTGAGAGGAGGTGGTTGAGGGTTTGGTCATCGGTCAGGCTTCGCGGTCAATAGATCATAAATGCAGCCAGTTTTATTACATATGATAAGTCCATAGGTAATGATGACCTGCTATTTTGGTTTCCGAACGCCATCACGACCCCTTGGATGTTGCCTCGAAAAATACACATGCTCACTTTCCATTGTCCAGCGGCGACGTGTTCGGGTCCCAGCAGACGGGCGCATACTCGTCCGTCTCAAGTTCAGCCACGTCCTCGGGGCTCAGCTCAAAATCGTAGACATCAGCGTTTTCGCGGATGCGTTTGGGGGTGACGCTCTTGGGCAGCGGGATATATCCCTTCTGCAAGCTCCAGCGGATGAGGATCTGGGCCTCTGATTTTCCATGCTTCTCGGCAAGTTTCTTGAGTGTCGGCTCGCCCCAGCGCTGGCCACGGACCAGGGGGCTGTATGCCTCGACGGCGATGCCCCGTTTGGCGCACCACTCGGCGATGTCGTTGCGCGCGCACCAAGGGTGGATTTCCCACTGGCCCACGCTCAGCACACCGCCCTTGCCAGGTCCACCGCGCTCGGCCTCGAGCTCTGCAATATGCTGCTCCAGCTCGTCGAGATGGTGCACACCATAGTTGCTGACGCCGATGCTGCGAACCTTGCCGGCCTCAACGGCCTCGACCAAGGCCTTCCATGCGCCCTTGCGGCCGGCTGATCCGCCATATGGCGCGTGCAGCAGCATCAGGTCGATGTACTCGAGCCCCGCTTCGGCGAGCGACTTGTCCACCTGGTCCTTTGCGACATCGTAGCTGAGCCCCTTGGCGCCGGGCGGCACCTTGGACGTGAAGAATATTTGCTCGCGGGGCAGGACCGTCGAGGTGCAGACGGCCTTGCCACAGCCGGCCTCGTTGCGATAGGCCGCTGCCGAGTCGATCTAAGAGAGTCGATTAATATTACAGCTGAACAAAGCGGATGACTCAACGACAGACGTACGTGGGTGTAGCCGACGGCGAATGCCTCATTGACAATGTCTTCGGCATCCTTGGCTGGTCTGACATCTCAGCTTGTTAGTACCATTACCATTGAAGGGTCATGAAGCAGGTTTGGCGGTGGATTCATACGTCTGCCAGAGCTGTTCGAAGCAACAACCAGTCAGTTCTGCTCCTGAGTAATTGGGTAGTTACTAATGTGGCAGACATACTCCGAATCCCAGCTGGGGAATTTCGAAGCCGCTGGGCAGCTTGATCTTGGTGTTGATGGTCAGAGAAGCCATTTTTTTGAGCATTGATGATTGATGGGGTCAAGGGCTTGCGGGTATCTAGATGTTTTGGGCGAGAACGGGGGGGTTCCGATGACGACTTCTTGAATGTTCCACTTGTGGAGGGGTTCGTCTTGACGTGTTCGGGAGCTGCCTTGGCTGGGTTTGTCATCCATGGATGGATTACCTGATTACCCCTCCCGGCCATCGGAGATAGCGAAATAACTGGACCCGGACCGCTCCTTCTTTTCTTGTCTTAATGATAAACAAGTTCGAACTTCGAACCTCAAAGTCCGTGCAATACAGGAATTGGAAGGAATGAACCACAAGTACCAGTAATCCGTCTCAAGTGGACCCCAATTCCCCCCTCAACTTTCAAGACACAAAACCCCAGCCGGAGCTGCGCCTGCCTTCTCGGCAATCCGACCCAAAAACAAGCTTTCAACGGGCCAGCACCCCCGTTCATCCGATCGAGTGGAAGGAAGGATCCGACGGAAGGGAAGGACCCGCAGCATTCTGTTCGGGCGATATGAGACATACCACCTAAACGGCAGCTTCTCTCGTTGATCCAATAATTTCTTGCTTGCAGCATGTGTTTCATGCCCGGTAACCGAAGATAAGGATTGACGGAGAGTTCCGTTCCAAAAGGCAGGGAGTCTCAAAATGCTTGGTTAAAGGGAGGGGGGCAGTTACCCCTCGTTTTTGGGGGGCTGCTCCAAGTCCAAACACAGAGACCAACGCGAGTAGGCGGGGGCGAGGTCTAAACTGCAGCAGGCTAGGCCTCTCAATCCGACGCGCCAGAAGGGGGAAATTGCGCTGGGTATTAGCGCGAAGTGTTTGCAGCGCGGCGGTGGCAAGGCAAGACACGGACTCCCGACAGGAAGTCGCCGCCGTCGTCGTTTATCATCACCTCACCTTACTTCACGTCGTCATCAATCACTGCACATCAATTCCACCTATCGGATTTGAATCAAACTCGGGCAGTCATCAGGCCCGGCCACTCGCTCCCTTCCTTGGTCAAATCAATCAATCCATCGATAATGGTCGATATGGCCAAAATACAACCACACGTCCTGCGCATCGCCGTCGCCGTTGTGTTTTCCGTCTTCCTACTCGTTTTCCTCGACCCCCTTGGCTTGAACATGTCGTCGTTGCCCACCAAAAAGAAGGCTGGCGAGCAATACGACGGGCCCAGCGCCCTCGGCCCCATCACCCACATTGTCATGTTTCAATTCAAGCGCGACGCCAATGCTCGCGCCGTACAAGTGGTAATTACTATGTGCCGACATCATCTTGGACTCATGCCAGCCGATATGCTAATAACAACGTCAAAGGCTTGCGACTCATTCTTGGCTCTCAAGGACACATGTTTCTTGCCCAACTCGGTAAGGCCATACGTCAAGAGCATGAGCGGCGGCAAAGACAACTCGCCCGAGGGTCTACAGGTAGGTCCCCTCCGCCCTTGTGTTGTAATTACATGCATTCCCCCCGCATTGATCCTGACCTCGCACCCAGAACGGCATGACGCACGCATTTGTCATGCAGTTCGACTCGGCCGACGAAAGAAATTACTACCTCGAGAAGGACCCGGCCCACCAGGAGTTCAAGAAGAACGTGTCGGGGCTTGTCGAGAAGGTCACCGTGGTGGACTTTACTAGTGGCATTTTCTAGACTTCCTACTTATCGTTTGTCATCTCTGTAAGGTTTACTTATTGTTGTCAGCTACAACCAAGCCAATATCCAGATACTTAATGCCATCTCCCTCCTTAGGGAATATTGCCGCCACAGCTCTCGGGATGATTCCGAGGGTGCTCAAAAAGGAAAGTTAGACTAGTAACCAGCTGACAAACTAGATACGAATTCCTTACGTCAATGACTTTTTAACGGCTACAATAATTAGTATCAATAGGGTAGCAATGTAAAAGGCAGTCATGGCTGTGAAGGCTATGAGAGTTGTGAAAGCTGTGCTCCAGCACCTTGTACCTGACCTCTTAACGTTAGAGGCGAAGAAATGTTTGACATGGCACTAGAAGGGGAGGATAAGTATATTAATTCCAAGGTCAAAATGACACATCGGGGGCTTGGCGTCTGTCATTCACAGCCATGGAGTCATGGGGTAAATTATTTATTCCCCAACGATTGTCTTTGAGAGGCGGGGAAGCAGAATGATCAGGGTTTTTATGTTATAGTCAACGGCAGAAACCGCCACCTGAAGGATTTCTGAACAAGACTATAGGGCGTCCATCCTAATAGTAATTAGTGGCAACAGTAGCAGCAGTGGCGATGTTGGAAGTGAATGCGGGCAACCGACAAATCTATTTGTAATTTCCATCTGATGAAGCCACGTCTAGGTCTAGACTAGTGCCTTGGTACAGCCATTGCCGTACTGCCTCACACACAGCTCTTTGGCTTCCTTTATTTCCTTTTCTTCTTCGTAGGATTGACTTGGAGAAAACTATAGCACTGGGGCCTGATGGCCCACTACAGGTGATGTTTACCTTCTCGTTGGGAGGGTAACCTACCTTTAGCCCTTGCATGTTACTTTTTTTTCTTTAGACCGTCACTTCTTATAAAAAGAGTGGCTCGGCCGCCCTTTGATCAGAGGAAGGGCATGCCTTTTCAGGTAGTGTCTCGTGGAGGTAGCTTTTAATTTATGACGTTGATTTGATTTGTCGTTTTTGTTGTCGAGGACTACAGGTGTGACATTTCTGTGAAGTGTGTACATTATTCTTTTGACCAGTGAACTGGTCACAGGGCATAACCGTGGGCCTGGTCGAGCCAGTACACTGGCTCTCAGGATGGACTGACGCTATGTTGTGTTGTTTTGTTGTTGAGGGGATGCGGGGGTCCCCTTTTCAGCATTTCCATGGAATCGAGGCCATCACTACATTCCTTGTGCTGCCACAAGTTGTGCACCCTTTTAGCTTTCGTGACCGCCTCCCCGTACAGAATCGACAGTGAGTTATTACCCTGCTGCTTGCGCTGCAAGGCGAACCGTCGACAAACCTACATACCGCAGTCATCGTCAACCACGGCGGCGAAGCGCATTGAGTATAGAGAAGACGTGCAGGCTTACTGCATCTACGGCTTCCTTTCTGTTCTCCTTTGCTTCTGCTTCTGGTTGGCGGCACAGCGACCCCGCCAACGGGCAAGAGCACCCAGCTTGTTGTAATTAATTAGCTAAATCACCACCTGCACAGAGCACTCGGCTCTTTGCGCCAAAACAATCACAACCCTATTCCAGATTGATTGACTCTCAATCAGTACACCTTAATAAAGCCAAGATGTCTGCATTTGACGGAGCTGGCGAGTCAGCCACGCCCGCCAAGTCCTCTAAAAGTGGCAGCAACACCACCAGCACTGAAAGCGGCAGCAATGACAAGGAACAAGTCAGACACTGGCGACACGTCGATTAATAGCAAGGGCAAGTACAAGGCCAAGGTCACATATTTCAAGGCCTAGAACTTAGTCTGGCAAGGAGTACAAAATCATCCTCAATCTCCTGCCCACCGACAACATCCCGCCGCCTACCAAAGCCGCCCAGGATGCGGACACAGCGCTCTACAACGCTATAATCAAGTCGGAGCCCGAGTTCGAAGACCGGTGGGCCACCTTGGAGAATCAGTGGTATCGCCAGGCTCAGACCTCAAGCAACGGACATATAGTGCGGGGATTTGACGAATACTACGCGCTCCTCGAACTCGGCGAGACTATCGCCCCCCTGATTGTGAACAAGATGGCTAGCGACCCAACGGCCTTTTTGCCACCTTTCTGTACAACGACTTGTACCACGATTCAAATAAGCATTTGCAGGTCTCTGAGAAGGATAGGCTGAATTACATTACACTTTAGCGCTACGCCAACCTGATTGTCGAGATGAACTACATTAACAACAAAAAGTAAGCACCATCGGTGGTTACACTGCCGGGTGTAACTTGAGGGAAGGGGGGGGGGGGGCAGGCTAGGAAGCAGTTGCCGGAGTTATGGTCACGTTATTCAAGTTTTGATTGTAGTTGGATTATAAATAAAAACCAAAGAAATCCTTCCCTACTCTTCCTGAATACTTTTCACTCGTGTTTAATATGGGTGGGGTATTTAAAGCTGTGCTGGTAAGGAATTGTTTCTAAAGTTGGATGCAAAGTCCAGCACTCTACCAAGCCAGTTCGAGCACGTTTACTAATATAGAGCGGAACTAAATTGAAGAGGACAAGCTAAACCCCAACATCTCCAAACTGTAAATAAGCTAAATTACGGACAGGAAGGATTTTATTTATTTAGCTGACCAGGTAGCTTAGAGTATTAACTCATACTACCTGCTAGCAAGCATCTCTAATAAATATAATTATGAATTGATAAAGTAAATGTTTACCATAGCCCTGAACTAGTCACATGTTTGCTGTTATTTATGATCTATAATAAGTGGTAGCCATCAGCTTAAGTGATAATAAGAGTGTGAAGTTGATCTCGCGGGACTTGGTTATAACAGCAAGACGACAGAAGCTGTTCCGCACGGGCCACGCCCTCCCCCGATCACGACAGTGACAGACAGGCAAACACCGTCATGTGGGGTTAGTGTCACCCGTTCGCCAAAATCCCTTCTAATTAGCTCCAGGCTGCTTTTGTTCTCTTCCTAACGGGGTGGTTGCCTAGCGTAGTTTAGGCCACTACCCGCATGCATACTGCACGCATTTGTACATAACATCCTTCCGTAGCAATCTACACACTGATTGCCCAACATTATAAGAATCGTTTCCCCCTCCCCCTTCCTTAAATAAGTTAACCTCGTTAGCGCCAACACAATCTAGACCACAATCCAGCACCTTCCCTCCGCCGGACGCGGGTATCGCAGAATGGACGCCGACCAGATCCACGCAAGAGCTCTCTTTTCCAGCCAAAAGTTGTTCATTAATCTACTGGAGGCCTTCCCCGGTCTTGTCGTCGATTTCGAGGCCAAATGGAAGAACTGGCAGCAAGCCATCTCGCCGTCATCGAGGTACGTTGGCCCCCACCCCGGCCTTCCACACCCCCTTCGAGCTCAATATTCATGAATTCGATATTAGTCCCTCCGATTGGTCGTCTACCTCCGCGTTTGACGCGCTCCTGGCTCTCGGTCCAAAGATTATTCCGCTTGTTGTATACCAGGTGGCTCTCAACCGAGACGACGCCACGGCCATCTATCTATGTACGTATCATCAGTCCTCTCGCTTCATGTCCCTGGAAACAGAAGGAAAAAAAATATCTAACAGTAAGCTCCCATCATTAAAGACAACAAGCTCGAAAAGGATCCCAATTGCCTGCCAGAGGATCAAGCCCACCTGACGGCCCGCCAAGGCGAATGGATCCTGGTCAAGAACTTTGAGCGTAATCGGATCGTGCGCAACTTCATCGCCGACTGGAACGAGCATTGCGACCGCGTATCCCTCCAGAGCAACTCCACCGCGTACACCGAGTGTGAGGAGTACGACATGCTGTTGGACTTGGGCCCGAGCATCGTCTCCCATCTCATGCTCGCGTACAAGACGGAGAGGATCAACCGCACGCTGTTTTGGTACGACCTTCTCCATGAGATCTTTTGGGGCTACAAGACGGGTCTGTGGGTCATTGATTTCAGCATGCAGTATGACATGTGGGCTGAATGGTTCGAGAAGAAGAACCATGACCAGGCGCCGCACTATCGTCAGAAGCCCGAGGCCAAGTAGGTAGCTCCGACTTGCTTGCCTGCTTGAGCGAGCAAGGGCTCCATAGCCTAGGTACCTAGTCAGCATCATGACGTCGGAGCTCTGCTTTGATACGGAATGGAATGTTGACTGAACTTTTGTGTGCTTTTGGACTTGTTGGCAAATTGATCACAAATGTCCGGGGCAACCCCTCATTTATTATCAGGTACCTACTTGTATGTACAATACCTATAGTAAGTTGCTTGGCAAATCACGCAAAACAGCCACCTAGTTGCCGTGCGAGCACCCCGCCCGCCGAACCACGCCGTATCGGTCCCGTCGACATGACAAGATTGGACATTTAGATGGCTGATAGGGGGACCAGGATGCCGCAATGCCTCCGGGGACCAGGGAACGGGTGCACCGTTTGGTGGGTTTCAGTATGCTGGTCGGAGTTAAGAAAGCATGGGGATATCTTTGAAACGGGTTGGCGAGGTTCTGAGTGGCTGGAAGGGGGCGCTCGCCATTTCTGTCCAAATCACGACTCCAAGCCATTCCATCCCCGCACCCGTCTTGCATGGCCGTTTTGTTAACCGAGTTTGAAAGGGGATGGGTTGGTAAGGAGTTCGCCATCTGCGAGCTGTTGACGTGATGGGATTTGTATCAACGAGCCGGAATATCGGCAGTGACGAACTCTCAGAGAGCGCCTGCTACAACTATGGGTGACTATCTATAGATATAAATACAAGTGCGCGTCTTTGTGTGGCCCTTGTCGTTTTTCATACAACTGCAACACGAACAACTGAGGTTATGACAACCGTACTTTTAACCAACACCTTCACAGCTCTCACAGAACAGTGGAAATAAAACATCATGTCCACAACAGTGACAACCGTAACAGTCACAGAGGAAACCGTGCATCTAAAGCTGACTCTTGCGTACAGAAAAGAGATCCACGAAGAGGTTCGCACTCGATGATATTTTCTTGTTCTCAGGCCTAACAGAAATGAAACCCAACAGTACAAATACGCCGCCTACCTCCCCGTCTATGATGAAAAGACACACCTCCCTGCACTGAAGCCGTTTGAGTTCAACGACCGTGGCCTGGAAGCCGACAAGGAGAAGCCGAACTTGCTGTCCGAGGATAATGCGGACCTCAAGGTCAGCAAGCTGACGCCTGTCATTGGCACCGAGATCCGCGGATTGCAGCTGTCGCAGCTCGACGACCGCCAAAAGGACGAGCTGGCTTTGCTCATTGCCGAGCGCGGCGTCGTCGTCTTCCGTGACCAGGATTTCAAGGACATTGGCATTGAGAAGCAGAAGGCGTTTGGACGGTATTTTGGGCCTTTGCACATTCATGTGAGATATTCTTTCACATTCCCTTTTCCTCCCTCTGTATTACCTACCTTGGGTACTGACACCACTCCAGCCCGTGGGCGCCCATGTCAAGGACCACCTCGAACTGCATAACATCTACCTCGGCCCCGACAACGAATACCGCAACAAACGGGCCAGCACCAGACTGACAACAGTGGGTTACCACTCAGACGTGTCGTACGAGCACCAACCGCCCGGAATTACCATCCTGACACTAGTGTCGGTGCCCCCCACGGGCGGCGACACGGGCTGGGCGTCGCAGACAGCAGCATACGCGCGCCTCTCGCCACCCATCAAGGCACTTCTAGAGGGCCTGCGTGCCGAGCACAGCGGCTTCCCTCAGGCCGAGGGCGCACGTCGCGATGGCAAATTCGTCCGCCGCGAGCCAGTCTTGTCTCATCACCCCATCGTGCGCATCCATCCGGCCACGGGCCAAAAAGCCTTGTTTATCAACCCGGGCTTCACGAAGCGTATCATTGGTTTGCGTGATGAAGAATCGGATGCGCTGTTAAAGCTGCTGTTCAAGGTTTGTGTTTGCTCTCTCCTTGGAACGAGCACAGAGAAAAGGAAACCTACCTAACTACCCAACTGCGTGACTGACTGCCACTAGCACATCTCGTTGGGCCAAGACTTCCAGGCCCGTGTCCGATGGGAGGAGGGCACCGTGGCGCTCTGGGACAACCGTGTCACCGCCCACACGGCCATCTCGGATTACAATGTGCATAACCCGCAAGAGGGGCTACGCCATGGCTTCCGCATCACCACCCTCGCCGATAGGCCAACGGGCGTCAACGGGCTGGAGTCGACTTGGGAATAAGACGGGACGTTAACGAACATGTGGGAAGCTGGATGATGCTGGACATAGCTGACATTGACACTGCATGTACCCCTCCATGCCTTGATAAACGCCGCATATCGGAGGCTTGGTTTTGGGCGATCCTCAAGAGTTCAAGTTTTGCTGATGAACCCACGGTGTGCATGCTCGGATTATCGGCGGCTCTGCTGTGTGACGATTGGAAGTAATGCGGCCGTGACTAAGAGTCGGCGAATACTTGTTTCACTAATAGCCTCATATGTACGTAACGGGTTGTTTCAACCCGACCGGTCCCCCAATCTCGGCCAAACTCGTCCTGCACTAGGCCTGCTCGTCCATATTCTACTACATACTGGCGAGAGGTATCGTCTATATTGCCAAACTTGGCGTCTGACTGCATCAATATTAACCCCCTCTTCGCCATGACGCATCTACCTCCTTCTCCTTTTAATCATACCAGTCACTACCTCAAGGTGGCACCTTATTAGATACTACCTCGCTACGCTTAAACAGAGCTGCAAGACTGGGTGGTTTACATATTCAGGCTAGTTTGAGAGATTATTTTCAGCGCTGTAGCAGAAGTTCAAGTTGTTAAACTCGTGATTGGGGTGGTAGAGATGCTGACAGTGGAAATAAGTAACCCGGATAACACGGCAGCTGATGACGCGGAGTCGGTGAGCCGGCTAGCACGGCCACTGAAGACGAAGACTAATAAGTGAGACGGATGACACGGCCGGTGCGAGTACCTTAGTAAGGGAGAGGGAAGATACAATAATATTGAACCGCTGAGCATGAACTGCTGGAAATGGAAATGCCATTATACCCAGTCTCGGTTTGCGACACGATTTTGGGTCTTTCAAGCCACAGACACCGAGATTGAGCTTGGTGGTGAGGAGGGGATCATGTCCAACGGTGCATGTTATTCATCGCTATGTTTGGTCAAAAAAAAAAAAAAAGGAATAGGTACTTGGGTGGCTGCACCGAGTTGGTGTGATCCATGTTGAGAACCTTGACGATAAAACAAATAAAAAAAAGACCAACTGACTTGCGTCTTGAAAAGGGCATAAATACCAGCCTTTGCCCACTTCTCATCTCCATCGAAAAGCAGACAACCGTTCCATCCTCATCCAGGAATCACAAAGAATCAACACTGAGAACATACTATTCAGCAAGGCTCCTCAATCTGAGCTGCAGTGTCCAGATGTAATTAGGACATCAACAAGGGGAATAACTCTGATCACTAACCAGCTTTACTCTCCGCAGCAAGAAAGCCACCACCCTCAGCCCAATATGCATTTCCAGCTCGCCACCACTGTTACCCTTTTCGTCGCTGGTCTGGCCTCGGGAATGGCCGCCAGCCCCAAAGTCGCCGACTTTGGCATGATCAACCCACGCATCAGTTGCGGAACAGTCAACGGGCCCTGCGACACCAACGGCTGCCATGGCATTAATGACCCGAACGGGGGTCCGGGAGTCTGCACAGCTGGGAAGAATATTGTTGGGTGCCCCTGCGAAAGTGTCTGCGGCGCCACGAATGGCCCTTGCGACGCCAACGGCTGCAATGGTCTCAACGGATTCTGCACTGCCGGAAACTGGTACGGATGCCGCTGCGACGGCTAATTTCTTCACTGTTGAAGGGAGGCGGCCTTCCCACGAGTTAGGAAATGAAGGGTGCATTGGAACAGGTGGCCTGGGGATGGAGTGGCCCTTTGGTTGTCTTTGGTTTTCCATCTTGGCCTGTATTTCCACCCTTGGGACATGCAGTCATTCCAGTCTTTACAGTAATTAGTTAGGTACCTACTCTAAAACACATTGTCGACGTCACTCAAACCATCAACCCTGACAGTGAGTGCCAGCCATTAATTACAGCCATGATGGGGTATTAATTTGTCTTCATCAGCACACTGGTATGTAGGTAGTCGGCTCGTTATATTGATCTATTATCCCTGACATGCAACCCTCTTCATCACCAAAGCTAGATGTGTCCGTCCCAGCGTTATTGGTCCCTGCTGTATACCGAGTACTGCCTCCACTTTGTGCCATAGCGCATCACAAGCACCGGGATGGGGGCAATGGCAAGACTACAGCCAGCAAACACGGTCATGCCCCAGCCGTAACCAAAGTGCTTGACAAGCGGTGTCGTGGCCAGGGGCAAAAATGTGCCCATCAAGCAGCGAGTTACAATGATGCCTGTCATGGCCGAGGCCGAGTACAGTCCGAAGGCGTCCACGATGTAGGCCATCAGCGGGATCAAAGAAATCATGAGCGTCGCGCCGAGGAAGGCCATGGACAGCAACAGACACACCACGGGCAAGTGCAGCTGTGCCGTCCACCCGTACGCCGCAACAGCCAGCGGCATGGTGAAGGCACCAACGATGGTCAGAGGCAGACGGTACTCTGGCCGCCCTACCGCGTCCTTGCCCGCTTCACGCATGCGGATGTATATGCGATCAAGGCTGTGGTTGCAGGCAAACACACTGACTGTCGAACCAGCACCTGTTTTCGGGTTAATCAATTAGCATATATTAACTCGTCCTCTTCTGGTAATTATTGAGATAGGATGGAAGAAGAGGTACTAACTGAAGCTCATAAAACACATGCCCGCCATTGACGGCGAAAGCCCATACACATCCTGCGCAATATCTGCCACGGTCACCGCCATAACGTAGTAGAAGCTAAAGGAGATAGACCCAAACAGGCTGATGGCCAGGAGCACGCCGCTGCCAGACAACACTATGCCCGGCCGTAGGACCGAGTCCCGCAGCCTCTTCAGCCCGCTGGCGCTCTTCTCCTGGTTCATGTCGCTCTGGTCCTTGTCGAAAGCAGTCCTAAACGACTTGCCAATGGTGCGAGTCATGCGGGCCGCCCGCCGCCGCAGGATGGCCACCTTGTACGTCTCACGGAAAAAGGTGAAGAACAGCAACTCGCACATGGTGGACAGCACGGCGCTCAGCCAAACCACGGCGCGCCAGCCCACCCGCTCGGCGATGGCACCTGAGATGGCGGGCCCCACGGCACCGCCGACCAGCGGCGCCAGAAACACCAAGCTCAAAGCGCTGCCACGCTGGTCCGACACGAACATGTCGCCAACGATGGCCGGACTCAGCACGTTGGTGGCGACGGCAAGACCAGTCAGGGCGCGAGCCACGACGAACTGCGGTACGCTGTTGCTGGTGGCGGCCAGGATGGTGGCCCCGATGAAGAGAACGTTGGCGCCGTTGACCACCGAGTACCGGCCGAGTAGCTCTGACAGCGGCGCGATCAGCAACGGGCCTGCCGCCTCGCCCAGCTCCCAGATGGTCACGAGCAGCACGCTCGCCGCCTTGGTCGCGCCATCATCCGACCCGGACAGGTCGCGGCCGATTTGGTTGGCCAGAGGGACCACCGAGATGCAAGTGAATGTACTATTTGTTGACTGTCAGTGCCAGGGGGGAAAAATATGTAAACGAAAAAAAAAAAAAAAAAAAAAAAAAAGAAACCCACATGGTAAACCCCATCATAGCCAGCATGAGCACAATGCCCCATTTGAACGGCGTGGGCCAATCTAGCGGGTTATCCGAGTCGCCATTGGGATCAAAGTCGACGACGAACGACTCGTCGTCGTCGTCATCGTCGTCGCACACGTTGCTGCTGCTACTGCTGCTCCTCCTCACCTCGGCTTCGCCGCCAAGGCCTGAGATGGCAGCAAACGCGGAAGCGGCCGCGCCATTGAGTGAGTTGGTGTCGTAGAGCAGGGGTTGCGTTTCGTCCGTCGAGACAGTCATCATTCCCGTTCCCGCAGACGCCGGCCGTACTGGGATGGGAGGTGCTACCGGAGGAGGAGGAGGAGGAGGAATGGATAAAGGTTCGCACTCAAAAGTTTATTTTTTTTTTCCTCCCCTTCGTATGTCGGATTCAATTATTAATACGTAAAACACTGAGACTTGACCCATGCATGAACGCTGCAGCTGGCAAAGTCGGAAGCGGAGTCTCGGATGGCGCTATAAACTGTGTAGGGGTCCAAAAGGGGCTAGACCTGGCAAACAAAAACTTGGGATAAACAAAATCGGATGGTTCTTGAGGGTTCTTATCTGAAGACAAGAGACAAAATTGGTTAGATTTTCTTTGGAATGTTGCTAATCCGCCATCCGATGCATGCCCGGAGTTCTCTCGACCCCATTTCTAGTAGCTTCTGGGCCCGGCCACCGCAGGATGTTGCCTGTTCATGCAGGGGCTAGCGCGCGCCCTTCGGGTCACGACAGCTTTGGTGGGTGGAAGGGATTGATTGATAGGTGGCGAACGGGTTGAGATATCTGCAAATTTTTCACTGTCCAAGGGATCTTGCATTTATTATCTGTGTCCAATGTCACACTGCAGAAAGAATCGGTGTATTTCTTCGTTGTAATCAGTGGTCATTCTCTTCGGTTCATTGGGTGACCGATACTGAGGCTTGAATTGCTTCAAGCTCTGCTAATCCCCATCCATGTTCTTCCATATTGACGCACAAACCATCCGAACTCTGCTGATTGGACATGCGTCACTGGACATTTTCCAAATAAAGTTCAAGTGCAAGGCAAGGTCAACCTTGAAAGATGTGAAAAAACATGCCAGCACCTCCTGGGGATATGTGAGGTCCCATCTGTCAATCAATTGGTTCATGATGTTAGCTGAGCATCAGCTTCGCAACATACAACACAAGGTCGTGTGAGGACCCGACGTCTTCCATCATTCCAGGGAGGAATTGGCAGTTGCAGTTTTAGTTTTGGGACTCTACATGTGTAATAATTAGTAGCTAATATTAATACTGAAGCCCCTTTAGAATAGGTTTGTTTACTATTTTTTGATTTGAACTTATCTGCGGATAATAATCTGGTAAACTTACAATCATCCTGCCGGTACATGCCTACTTAGGATCTCGATACGGCTTCATATAGCCTTCTCAGTCGCACGATCCTCCTCGATAATGTCCGCCGCCCGCTCTGCAACCGCATAGACAGTCGACTGGATATTGCCCAGGGGCTCCAGCGGGAACACACTGGCATCCACAATGCGCAGCTTGCCAACATCATACACACGCAACATGTTATCCACAACACCGCCCTTCTCCCGCGGCAGCATGGCGCAGCTGCCAGAAACGTGGAACACGGAAATCTGGCGCTGGCGCACCACATCACGGGCACGCTCAAGGTCGTCGTCGCCCACAATAATATTCGGCGGCCGCTTCTCGCCGCCCTTGAGCAGCGCACCAAATGGCGACGCAGGTGTCAAGATGCGCTCCACAAACTGCACGGCCCGCGCCAGCACCTCCATGTCCAACGCGTTGTCGTTGTACTTGGGGTCCCAGGTCAGCAGGGCGCCCACGTCGCTGCTGGAGATGTGCACGCTCCCCCGGGAGAAAGGGTGGTTCAGCACTGTCATGACGGTAAAGTAGTTCTCGGGCCCCGACGGGATGATGTACTCGCCCATGTTGGCTGGCTTGTCGGTGATGGTGATCTGAGTGGGGAACAGCAGGTACTGGATGGCCGACTCGGCGGGCGATTCGATCAGCGTGCGGACGGCCTGCTGGCTGGGGGGTGCAAGGTTGGATTCGTGCGCCGCAAAGAGCTCCTTCTTGGCCGCCGCAGAGACGGGGCCGGATCAGTCTACCATGGGCGCGTAGGCTACGCTGATGTTGCTCTGACCCATAGGCCCGCCGCCATTAGTAGTAGCGTACATGCCCATCAACGCCTGCACGATAGCAGGGTCACGCAGCACATCGCCGGATAGCACGCCATCCTTAACGTCGAAGCTCTGGCACACGATGGGGTGGTCTTACATGTTCTCGCCCACGTTGGCGTTGTCGACCACCATGGGGATGCCGTGCTTTTGGAGCAGGTCCTTGCCTCCAATGCCGGATAGTTCAAAGATCTGCGGGGTTTGTAACGCGCCAGCAGCGAGAATGACCTCTACACTGGCCGAGACCTGGAGTTTCTGCCCATCCTATGTCACAATCTCGACACCAGCTGCCACAGCGTCAGCGCCTGCTGTCGTAGTAATATCAAAGATAATCTTGTTCACTGCAATCTCAGTCAAGACCACAAGGTTGGCCCGCTTCGATACCTCAGAGCCGTAGTATGCCGTGGCAGCATTGCTCCGCGTCTTGGTGGCAGGGTCGATGGTGGAGGCGTTTTGGAATGCACCGAGGGCCTTTCCCGACTGCGGATCAGTGCTGACCTCGAGTCCCAGGTCGGTAAATGTCTTCAGCCACGCCACGTTCATCGAGCTGTACCCGTCGTTGAAGGAGACTTGAACGGGTGCCCATCACTCGACGACAAGCTGTCGTCGTGATAATTATGTCAGGTCGACAGCGTCACGGGCCGACTGTGGTGGTGTGTGGACCGTGGCGAACTTGCGAAGGTAGGGTGCCAGCGAGTCAAAGTCCCATCCCGAGTTGCTCAGTGATGCCCAAGCGTCGAGAATGCCTCGGGATGGGTAAAGTAACATCATAAAGTTGATGGCTGAAGAACCGCCAAGCATCTTACCACGCGCCTGGTTGACACATCGGTTGTGAAGTTTCGGCTACAACATGGGGTAGCGGGAGCGCACGTCAGCCAATGGGAGTTTTCTTCCTTCTTTGTTTATTTTGATCCTTCGTCGTGACAACCCCCCGATGTTGTCCATGCATACCTTCAAAGTACAACAGGTGGACTATCTGCCCTCGGGGACGGAGCAAAGGTTCCAGTCGTAATCCTTGTTTTTGTAGACAGCAGCCATACATTCTGACTTTTGGTGACAACCGAGACAAGAAGCAAGCACTTTGTTGATGAAAGTGAGGTGTGGGCAGCGCGATTAGAAAAAGTAGGTTTTCCGGTGCCGATTGGTATGCTTTGCGGTGGATGAAGGTGGGATCTCGCAAGGCGGTTCTCTTGGAATTACGGTGAGCTCTGCCCAACCTATATAGACGTAGAAATAGCGGCGACCCACATAGTTGTTCGGTGGTGTGAAACGACCTCGAAAATCCCGAACGCAGGGATACTCAGCCCCTTTCCTCAACTTCGTGATGAAAGTCTTGCACCAGACAGAACCTGCACTCCCAACCCAACAGCTTGGAACGCAAAGTAAATTATCGCCTCTGTCCTCTGCACGTGCATGTCGGGTCATGGCTTGCAAAAGCGATACATCTGTCACGCGGAGTCAGCTGATATTCCAAAGCGTTTCATGGCGACAACAGAAGAGCGAACTATCACCTTGTCGTCTGGCTTCCGTTTTTTCCTTTCAAGACGGAACTGCAGGGAGCCACTTTTATTTCAGGGCTGGCCAGTGGAATAAACCGAGTCTCCACTTTAGCTCGCTTCTTTGTCGACATGCAGTTTTTGGTTACAGCTTGAAAAATACAGGCAGTGGGGAGAACAGCAATAAAATTCTACAATGGAGACAGGGCAGATGGCCCACAGTTCACGGGAGATGGCGCGTCACAAAGGTCAGCCCTCTCGCTTCAGCCGTTTCAGGTTGTTGTGCGTGTGAGAAATGACAAAGAAGAGTTTTCAGGTTGGTAAACCGCTTTTAGTCTTAGGTTTAGACAAGTGGATGAATCTCATCTCCCACTTCCTTCCGCTTGAGCCTCTCGTTTTCTGACAATCCCAAACCCAACTTGCCATTCGCACGGTCGCAAAACCCAAGACCTTTTTTTTCTATCACAATGGCAGAGCAAAACACTGTCGACGTTGGCCAACTCGTATTCGATACGGACAGCCTGTGGATCCACCAGACCGACACGGCGATGGGGGGTCACCAAGGAACAGCAGATCGACCGTATATCTTTTTATTCGTTTGACGACAACGACCGTCTGAAGCTCGGTTCTGTCACCTTGGCCAAGGGCTTCCCCGAGGGCTTCTTCGACGCGCTCCCGCCAGGCGATCTGACCTTGGACATGCTCGAGGGGGTCCTCAGCATCGAACAGGTCAGGGCCGGCCTCCGAGACATGGCGGATGAGGACATTTACGCTAAACTCCCCCTCTCGTGGCCCGTTACCGTCGCCGGGGAGCCCACCGCGGCTGACCATCTCTACCTGAAGCGTGTCGACGTGTCCACATGCCTTGATTTGCTGGACGAGAATTCCTGGAGCCGTGACGGCGCCATCCGCTTGCTTTGTGACGAGGTCCAGGTCCTGCAGCTTATCGCCCAGCACCAGCCGCACCTAAGCATCATCAAGTACCACGGATGCCGCGTCAGGCGGGGCTTCATTACGGCCATCGTCCTGGACCGCGTCGGCGGCCCAACCCTACACACACACATACGTGAGGGCGGCACCGTCGACAAGGCCCGCTTCATGGCCGCGCTGCGGTCGGCCATCGCCCATCTGCACTCGGTAGTGGGTGTGGCACACAACGATCTGAACCCCGGAAATATCATGGTCGACAATGACGGGATACCCGTCCTGATCGATTTCGGCTCGTCCCGGCCGCTGAGCTGGAAGATGGGGTCCAGCCGTGGCACCGCGGGCTGGGACGAAGACTCGATCGCTGGCGGCGGTGGTACATATATCCTTGGTGACAGGTACTCAAAGAGTATGTCATTCATTCCCCCCTTCTTTGCGGTGAGAATTTGTTGCCTGACATCTGCTTCTTTTAGCGTCCGGGGATCTCGTCGCTCTCGACAAGCTCTCGGGCTGGCTCGATAATCCCGTCGACCCGCCTCTCCCCGCCCACATGCACAAGGTGGGCGCGAGTCAATACGCCCAAGACGCTGGCATGGCCAAGGAAAATTGAACCGTCCAATCGAGATGGCACTTTTGGGTAATGAAAACGGGTTCTCAAGCATTAGCTTGACAAGCCAGAAGGAAGTCCTAGAGTACTGATGGATAGCATAGCGCTTCATCGTAACTGTAATTCTCCATTTTTCATCCCGATAAGATCTATTCAAGGTCGAACACACCATCTTCGCATCCGCGTGCCGGCATGACGTCAAGCGCTGACAAGAATGAGCGGCCTCGAAGAACGCCACGGTTGCGACTGAGCTGCAACCCCTGAGACTCTCCGTCTTAGACTCGTCAATGTCAATTGGCAATCCCCTTTTTCTTCTCATTGCCCATCGCCGCGGGATAATTACACTCATCTTCTGCGTGCGACCCAAAGCGCGAAGCACCCACTTTTTGCTGCCGAGGTTTTCCATGGGCTTATCGCCTAGAGACGTCCGCAGGCACTTCTGCTCGATCGGAATGCCCTGGTATTGCGGCTCGTTCGCCCACCGAAACTCCACCCTAAAGAGCACGATAGTCAGCAGTGCGTTGGCCGCGAGGCCAAGCAGCACCGAGAGACGGACCCGGCCGACCTGCGAGTATATTAAAGAATAGAGCATCTTCAATAGTAAGTAGGATTATTCATATTAGAATATTAATATTAGAGAAATCAGAAACGTTTCAATAAATAGAACGACATTGCAGGACATTGGCTTTAGCAATTCGCATAGCAATGCATACGGTTCCTAGACCAGGGCAGTTAATTTTATTCCTGGCAACTTTAGACGAGATACCCATATCAATGATGACTAGGCTCAGCCCAGCTCAGGGCAGCTCAGGTTAATAAAAGCAGCGGCAGCTCAGGAATCCTGCCAGGAGCTAAGGGCAATCCGTGCGTGATGCATATACCTGTTAAACACTTCTGGAACCAGACATTAAAACATGAAGTTGATCCGCCATCTTGCTACAAGGGCGAGACCGGTGCTTGCAACCCAGCGCCGCCGCGGCTTTAATAAGCCCACCAGCCCTGGCGCGGCCGCCATGGTGACCATCCCCTAGGCTGTGACCAAAGACCACCGCGAATTGTAGGACTGCTACGAGCAAATTGCTAACCCCGCCGACCACGACCACCAAGAGCGCTTTGGAAACCAGCCCACCTGGGAGCTGGCCCGGCACTCGGTCGGCGAGGAGCTCGTAGTCTACCCTGCGTTCGAAAAGCACATGGGCATGAGGGGCCATCAGATGGCCGAGATCAATCGCAAGGAGCATCACAACGTCAGTATCACCACCTCTCTCTATTGCTGGCTGCGTTCTCCATTGCTCTTCCCCGCTAATGGACGATGCGATGAGGAACAATACAGGTCAAAGATCTCCGGAAAGAATTTCAAGGCATGAAGCCAAAGGATGTGAACTACGTCCCCAAGCTCAACGGAATCTGGGACAAACTTTCCCAACACGTCAAGGAAGAAGAATAACACGACCTGCCGCGACTCGAATCAGCTCTATCGCCAGAGGAATCACAGTCCATGGCCAAGAGCTTCGGAAAGACCAAGGCATTCGTGCCGACGCGCAGCCACCCCACAGCCGGCGAACACCCGCCCTTTGAGACGGTCATGGGCCTGATGACCGCCCCTATCGATCACATTGCCGACATTTTTCGAAAGCTTCCCGACAAAGAAATGTCGCCAAATCCGTCGACAGAGTAGATGACTAGAGGAATCATTGCTCAAGGTGGACCGCCTTTGTGAGGGGAGGTTGAAATGTAATTAATTAAGTAGAATCTCAAAGAGGTCTTTTCAGAGTTTCATTTTGAATTAATGGGGGAACAGTACCTATGCAACATTGTTTTCTCTCAAATTAGTTAGTTATAACCCTTTATATCCGATTTTCTCGTTGCACACTTGCAAGAAATTTTCCTGATATTCTCGCCAAGTCATGTCTAGACATCCTAGCGTAAACTTGGGATCTTATAGCATTGGGCAGCAATCATCCGAGTAGGTGATTATCAAATTGTTTTAAACGAACGCAAATCTCATTTGAAATTCCTCCCTTCAGTGTTCATGATTTGGACATTTAACAAGCAATCATCAAAGTATATACAGACAAGTCATATAGTCCCCTTCACTCACTTCAAATTTTGTCACCGTCCCACAACTCTTTGACTTAGCAGGTGGCCAGCATGCTTGTCAGAGCAGTCTTCTCAGCCGAGGTGATTGTCAGAGCCCAGACCGACTTGACGCGGACCCAGGCCTTGGCATAAGTGCAGTAGTACGAGGAAAGGGGCGGCTTCCAGGCATCGGGGCTCTTATCACCTTTGGCTTGATTGACGTTGTCAGTGACAGCCCACAGTTGGGGGTTGGTCAGGTCGTTAGCAAACTGCTGGCGCTTGGCCGTGGTCCACGCGTTGGCGCCGGACTGTTTACACGTTGGTCAGCTTCACTTTCACTTTCTTTCATTACAGTAGAGTTGCGGATATACGTACCACCCAGGCGTTCTTGAGGGGCACCATGTGGTCAATGTCGACATCCGAGGCGGCAGTCCATGTGGCGCCGTCGTAGGGGCTGTACCAGGTTCCGGAAGTGGCCGCGCAGGCTGAGCTGACGACGACGTTGGTGCCATCGCGCTTCAGCACCGTCTCACTGTAATTATATGTGATTAGTTGAAGAGTCATGATTATGAATCAAAACAAGGATCCATGACTTACCGTGTGTTGCAGGTGCCGCTGATGGTATTCCAGGTGGGGAACAAGTCGCGGTTATAGAGTCCATCGTCGACATAGGCCTTGACCGTCAGGGCAGCCAGCTGAGAGGTTGCGGCAGCCGTGGTAGGAATTCCGGGCTAGCAGTAGGTCTCCGGGTCAGAAATCTCGGTTTCCACGAACTTCGCTTGACCTTATTCGTAAAAGACTTACAGGGATCGGCATCGGCATCGGGACGGCAACGACGGTGGTGCCGGCGGCGGCCAGCAGGGTGGCGACAAAGCAGGATTTCATCTTGTCGGCTAAACGGATACCCCTGAATCTCGATGCGAAGTCTAAATCCTTTGGAAATGGGACCGGATTCACAGAAAGGATTGCAGGTAATCAAGATCTTCAAAATCAAAGGGGGGGGGGGGAAAGGCCGCATCATATATACCCGCCCACTTCATATGATCTCCCAACCGTCACGTGTTACTCTGTCGTAGGAGGCAGTCCCTCGCACTGCAGACCAATCGACTGACTGAGGCCAGCCAGCCAACCAATCCAACCAGCCCATACACGCACCAATCCCCATCACCTGCTGGATGCCCCCTTGGAAAAGCCTCCCGGCCCAGGTCAGCGAATCAGCCAATCCGCCCGGGTCCCCAGCGCACACATCACTATACTTTGAAGCAGCAGGTCAATATGGAGGGATTGGGCCTAATTTCTGTGCCAAGCCCACCAATGCCGATGCAGTGCGACCCTGACTACAGCTCACTACCCGCACGCTGGACACGAATTAGGCATTCGGTAAGGACCTTGAATGGGTGAGATAAGAAAAAGGAAAAGCACGTTTTCTTTGTGCTCAGTAAGAGAGGGAACACGTTTCAGTCTATTTGTTTCTTGGGTGGGAGTTGTGTTTATACCCCGCTTATTATCGCCAGTCTGATATACCGAGAAACAAAACCCCTGAATCTTTCACCCCCCGCATCAATGCTACTTTGAAGTTGAATGTAACCTGGCCACCATTGAAATAAAAAAGCCACGAGCAAGAGCATCATCATGTTGACAAAGGGGAAAATGAAACAGACTGAAATGCCCAACTGGGCCTAAGAAGAACCGGTCTTATTATTCCTCACGGCCAACACCAGTGGTTTAGCTAGGTTACCTACCTAGGTACACGCAGCGAGAAAGATGAACAATGATAATGTTAAAAAGAACCAGGATAGTCAACCATCAACAAACTACCAAGCTCATCCCCACTCTACTAGGGAGGCATGTTAGGTTCCATGGGACCTGGTAATCGCCAACTTCCTATTCCGGAACTGCCGTGCGGGTGGGATGCGGCGGGTGGCAGATCGCCCAATCAGCCCGCCATGTACAGCAACGTTTGCTTGGCGCTACGGGGGTTGCAGGGGTTACTAGTAGTGGCTGGTGACCTTGAAATCCCTCTCTCGCAAAATATCGGGGGTTGGTCAACGGTGTCTCAAGGTGCATTCCATGCAGCCTTCTGGAACCCGGACGGCATATTCAAAGTGAAGATTTGTCTTTTCATTTTAAACGAGACGCACGAAAATGCGGAGGGCAGCAACGACGCCGCGCGGCTAAGAGTAGCCGAACATCCACACGTGTGGGATGAAGTGATGACGGGTGACAAAGACGTGTTGTCAGAGTCGGAACTGGTGTGCTCCGCCAACGTAAAGTAGTATCCCGTTTCTTTGTTATCTGTATTATTATACAACCACCTGGCCATATAGTAGTCCGCTCACATTACTAGTACTAGTATTGTCTCCCGGCCCCTTACCCAGCGTTGACGACGAAAGATGCCCACCACCCGCCATGGGCTTTTGTTATCTTCCATGGGGCAATCCAACCTGCCTTCGCCCCTTGCATGTCCCCCCAGAATAACCCCTGCCAAGAAATCATCACATGTAATACAATGTGGATAACAGATAAACAAACGACCGGAGCCCGCCGAAAGATGAAGAGAAAAGTCATGGAAACCGCCGACGCTGCTACTACTTGGCACCCCTATTCACAACCTGATCCTCTGACGCGTGGCCTTTAGGCTTGGCAAGATATACCTTGTCCTCGGTCTGCTCCTCCGCTGGCTCCGAAGCCGGGGGAGGGTCTGTGGCTGCTGGTGCGGGACTCTCACTCGACTTTTTGGAAAACAAGTTGATTCCCTTGGGCATGGACACGCTCAGCATGGTCGGCAAGCTGACGCTCGGCATCTGAACCTTGGGCATATCGCTCACGCTGGGAAGCTTGGATGGCATATACGACCACAGATTGGTGCCTGTGGTCTGTGCTATGCCAAACAGGTGCGTCATGTATGCCTCCTTCTGCTCGCTGACTTCATGATCGATGCCGGTTTTATTCTTGCCATCGCCGATATCTTCCAAGTCGCCGTCTGGCAAGGGGACCAGTGATGCTGCCGCCACAATGTCGATGGGCGATTCGTCGGGGATGCCATCCTCGGCAGTGTCCTTGCCGTCTTTCTTGGTTGCCTCCTCGAGACCCTGCGAGTCGACGATGTCTCCCTCTTCGACCGCCTTGGCCAGCGCCTCTGCCTCGGTCGACTCGGCGAGCGCAGACTCGGCAAATCTGGGATCATCGTGGATGTCCTCCTCGGACTTGAGCCAGTCAATGACGAGGTGCGCAGCGTCGTTTGTCATGCGCTCGTAGTCCTTGTTCTTGTCGGGCTTGAAGAGGTCCATGTGCGCAACAATCTCGTCTGAGGCCTCAGCAACGACGTGGCGACTGAAGAGTGCCGCCTCACCAGGCTGATCGGCCTCGGTCGGAATGGCGCAAAATGTCCGCTCTGGCACAAAGTAGCCACCGCTCCAGTACCCGTTCTCGCCGAGCGAGGCGTAAAAGTCCTTGACGCCGACGCCTTTGAGGGCGGCCAGTCGCTCGAGGCGACGGTTCAGCTCGTTTTGCTTCAGCAGAGACCCGACGAAGGTGAAGTGGTCCGACAACCATGCGAACGACGTGCCCACGTTGCCCTTGTTGACGTAGGCCAGCCCCTGGCCGAGCGCATCCACCGACTGCTGGTAGCCCTGCACCACATCTTCCTTCTTGAGGGTGCGCACGCTGCGCACGCCCTCGAGGATTTGCTTGCGATGCATGTACGCGGCCACGCCGCCCGCCGCAATGGCGCCGACGGTCCCCGTGCGCACGGCCACCAGCTGCCAGGCCTTCCAAGCCGGGCTTCCACCAGACCTGCGGGCTGCGGAGCTGGTGCTAGCGGCAACCCTCGTGGCGGCGCGTTTGGAGGCCAGACGTGCGATGCCGGCGGGTGCGGCGGCCGAGAGGGCGGCCATGGCATTGAAAACGTTGCTGACCTTATAATAGTTGGAGAAGGCGCCGTACACGAACATGGAGCGGGAAAGGCCGTTGTACGGCGTGTCGAAAGCGAGGATGCCCTGGATGAGTGGGAAGATGGGACCTGAGGCGCCGCGGTCGCGCCTGCGGTCGTCGAGGATGCGAAAGAGGCAGTCACTGGCGACAAAGCCGCTGGAATCATGTCAGTAAAATGGATGTATGGATGTCGTATGCTGGGTGGAGAGAATGCTAGTGTGGAACGCACCCCATGGAATGCGCAATCAGGATGACGCCGACATCTCGGTCGTTGGGTGGCCACGGGCTTGCGAGATGCCGCTTTCGCAACTCCATGACCCGCTCCCTCAGCCTATGTTGTTGTTAGCCCGACTCTTTTTTGCTCTGCGCATGCCACGAATAATGGGGATCAGGCTACCATTCCAGGAAGGCGTCTACGCTCGCCGCCAGCTCTCCCTTGGTCTCATATTTGGGATAGACAACCGACATGACTTTGTGGTCTGGGAGGTTGTTGGTGACCGTGTCTTGGAGGTGTTTGGGAAAGTTGCCAAAGGTGTCGTCGTCCCCCTGTCATTGTTGTCAGCATCAAAGCTAAACCGCCACTGTAAGAAACGATGTGTGGCCATGTGCACGATGAACTGACCTTGAACCCGTGGAGGAAGCAAAGAAGTAAGATGCGCCCCATCTTGCTTTTCCGAATAGGGCAATTCCTAAATAAAGTGATTCCAGGATATTAGCAAAAGCAACGAGGATCAGATATATATGCAACAAGGTAAAGAGCAAATGACGGTCGGAGTGGAATGATGGGCCCTGCCAGTGGAGAAGGTAGTCTAAATGATGTGTTCGGATGGTTGAGAGGTTGTTCCTTCTCTCATCAAACATATAGAGCGGTCATGTTCTCCTCAAGCGCACCCTCCCATCAGGTAATTGCCATCGTCTTCTATGGGCAGCGGCGCATGTCGGAGCAAGCATCGTCTTAAAGCGCATAACGTCATTCCCAACGTCATGGGAGGTTGCGTCCCCGGTTGTCATCCTGCAGCGTCCAATCACGGTGCCCCAGGCATTTGCCCCGCACTTGCCCCTTTTGGGTTTGTCGATGACCTCACTTTTCCCCAGGGCGGAATCGGGCGGCGACCAAACGTTGGAGTGTGGTCTTGCGTAGAGAATCGGCCGCCAAGGCGTTGCTGTGATTGCCTTTCTAGCCGCTTCTCCTCAACGATAATAAACCTGTCGCTCATCAACAATAAATAGGTCATCCCATTCGTCCTGGGATATGTTCCACACCAAATGTCGTTTGGTGAATACCTCAATTAACATTCTATTCCACGCTCCTTTGTTTATGCCGGCCCAACATTTTGCATGCCATAGATTCACCACGCATATCCATGGATATGGCATCTAAACTAAACCCAAAGCTTCTCCCAGAAACTCCATTTATACGCTGATTGTCCGGAAGACGCTGAACTCCTCGCCTGTGGCCACCAGGGCACCGGTTATTTGCGGGTGCCAGTGCAGCTCTTTGGCCTGGTTCTGGTAATGCACAAACAGCAGCTGCGGTGGCACGTCCTGGACGCCCGCTGTGTCCTTGCTCTCCTCGTCGTCCAACTCGACCGCCAAATCCCACAGCGTGACCGTGTTGTCGCCCGCAGCCACAGCCACGATGCTGTCGTCAGTGGGATGCCACTCGATACTTGTGATCTGTTCCTTGTGGTAGTTGAAGCTGGCGATGGGGGTGGGCTTGCCCGCCGCGCCGTTCAGGCTTGGCTTCCACTGGCGCAGATCCCACACGGCCCACTCGCCGTCGTCGGCGCCCGACGCCAGCAAATGTGTTGTTTGTTTCGACCACGACATGACATTTACGTCTGTCTCGCTAATCTTCATGGTGAGCGCGGCCTTGCGGCTCTTGCTGCGCACATCCCAAACGCGGATCGTGCCATCGCTCGATGCCGACGCGAAGACAGATGCCTCCGAGGGACTCCATTGGAGCTCCTCCACGCTGCTTGTGTGCCCGAGGAAGGGGCGCTCGTTCGTGACGAAGCCACCACCATCGGTGCGCTGCGTCATGTAGATCTCGCCGTTGTTGTCGCCCGTCAGCAGCTTGCCAAGGGGGTGGAGCGGCGACCAGTCCACCGCGTAGCCCTCCGTCTTGTGCTTCTTGACCGTGTACAGGGCGTTGTTCTGTTGTTGTGTGATGATAGTACCGGGGGTGTCGAACGACGCGAGGTGGGGGGTAATGTCGTGGATGAAGACGTTTGACGACTCGGTCATGGTTGCGGTGAGTGTGGTGGGCGGCCCTTGCGACGAGGTCTGGAAGGCTCGTACGCGGTTCGTGGTCGAGCCAATGGGAATGGACTTGGACTCCAAAATCGGATCGGCATCTTCGTCATCGTCCTCGTCGTCGCTAGACTCGTCGCCGCCCTCGCCTTCCATCTTGCTCAGGCCACTGAACTTCATGACCAGCAACGAGTTATCGCTGGCCTTGGCGCTGTCTGCTTGTGTGCCTGAAACGGTGTACATGGTGGCGGGGAAGACACTGCGGTTGTCGCCGAGCCCGTCGCGCACAATATCGAAGGAGAGACAAGGCCACGGGGTGCTCAGGTTGTGGAGCATGCGGTATGTTGTCGGATCTGGCGCAAGAGTCTGCCCTGGCTCGAGCTTGGTTCGGCCGACAATAAATGCAGCAGGACCGTTGTTGTCCACGTCCATTGCTGGTGCGCCGAGACAAATTAGCAAGGGCGCCTAATAAAAAAAAGAAAACATTATTTTCCTACCTGCTTCCTCAGCTTCGCGCTCGGCATCTGGCCTCCCGTCAACGCCTGCCTCGATCACCTCGTCGTCGCTCTCGAATTCGTCCTCAAACTCGTCCTCGAACTCGCCTATGTCGTTCGGCTTGTCGTCGACGTCCATGGCGTCAGGACGGTCGCCGCCTTTGGAGGGCCTAGCATCTTGGTCTGCCGCACGTTTCGACATTTTTGGTGGGTGACTTGTTGGGTGAGGTTGACGGAAGCTGATTGCAGAGAAATGTCGGTCGATCCAGTCAATTGGCGGGGAGGCTTGGGCTTGGGCTTGGGCCCGTTCAGGGCGTAAATTTCAGCCAGAGCCAAAATTGTGAACTTTTCGGTGGAGACTGCCACCCCGCATTGTGGCAGTGAGGGGTTGACGGCAACGGAGTGGCTTGCCTGCGCGTTGGCGGTGTGGCGGTTGAACGCCGTGTAGCCGCATATCGCATATAACGTTGTTCGCAGCCAAGTCAAGACCACAAGGGGGGCTGTTGCTTCATCCCTCACTTCATTTATTAGTTTTGGGACTCAAGCGGACGCTAAACCAATTCGCCCAGCCTACTCCCATGCTCCCCATCATTTGAGCTGAGATATTCTTTTTTCTTTTCTTTTCGAACCGCGCAAAATGGCAATGAAGGCTTCCATCACGGGAATGCGGAAGGGTTGTTCCGCTGTCAAAAGGGGGGACCAAGCAGCCATGCAATTTACCCACCATCAACGTGTCCCGATAAGTCCGTCAAGTGAGCCTCCTCGACTACATCACATTTATCCTTGCCCCCAAAACCAATGACCGTTCTGCAGTCTGTCTGATCATAATAGTCTCGACTTGGTAAAGGGCTCCTTGGGTCTTGAATCCCGAGCTGCCCTTATGGGAGTCCGCCTCCATGGCCTTTCTGGCGTCATGGCCCGACCGCGGGGTGTTTTATTCGCCGTATGCCTCATCAGCCTGGCTACGCTATGGTCATGTCGTCTCCCAAAGATGTGCATCTACAACCAGCAATGCAACGCCGATATCACACTGGCAACCCCGCCACAGGCCAATATCGACCTTTCCTTACCCGATCCGCCATTCATCAGCTGGCCCCTGCAGAGGGTCTGCAACGAAGCATCTTGGACTCCAGGCGTCGTCTTTGTCTGCGATGACAACTCTGGTGGCATTGGCAACATCCGGAACTATGTCTTGACCTGTGTCCGGTACGCAATTGAAGGCGGAGTAACCGGCCTTGTGCTCCCAAGAATCAACACTCGATCAGCAAAGGATCTGTCAAGCATCATGCAAGAAGCACGCGGGTTCGACTACTTCTTTGATGAGAGCCATTTCCGACAGAGCCTCTACGCATCGTGCCCCCAGATTACCGTCTACAACTCCACCGACGACATCCCAAATGCGATCAGACCTTTTCGAGCAGAGAGGCTCACTCCGCGCAATCTCGGTCGGAGAGGCGGCTGTGATCAACGAGACCTCAACCGACACACCGACCGGTGGGGAAAGCTGTTCCACAGTCACGTCCAGACAGCTGCCCAAGACTTCAACTTGCCGCCCACGAGCGTCAAGCACCCCCGCGTGTTCCGCTTCAACTGGGGAGTGCAGTTCGACTGGCCCGTGTACCGCGATGGTCCTGAGTTTGTCGCCACGTTCGGCGGCCTACTGCGATTCCACCGAGACATTCTTGAATTGGGCCAGAAGACTGCTGCATATATGCGAGCGTTTGCCGCCCCAAGCAAACGGTCTGGTCCACCCACCTTCGCGGGCATGCATCTCCGCACCGAGAGCGATGCGCTCGGCGCTTGGCCCAAGTACGAGAACCAGACCAACGCCTACCTAGAGAGAGCAAACGGCATGGGCTTCGGGGCCGCATACCTCGCCACGGGGAACAGGACAGAGGCGGAGAGGCTGACCAAGACAGCATTGATGCAACATGGCGTCAGAGTGGTGACCAAACATGAGCTCTTGGAGGAACATCCTGAAGAGCTGAAGGAAATGGAGGTGTTGACATGGGATCAGCAAGCTCTCGTTGACTTCATAGTGCTCCTGGAGAGCGACTATTTCTTTGGCGTCAGTCCAAGCTCCTTTAGCATGAACGTGGCCTTGAAGCGCCATCTCAAGATGGAAGGGCTGTACACAAGGCCGTGGAAGACAGGTGGTGATGGAGATGGCAGGAGCTGGCTGGTTGGGAGTTACGAAAATTACTGGAAGGATTGGCTTTACATGTACGACTCAATGTGGCCATAGTTTTGTGGCACAGTGTATTTTGAGACATGTTATCTTGTCACATTGTTTGGTTCTTTGTTTGAAACCAGTCACTCATGTAACCTGCACCAGCTCATAACTGTCGATATTCTTGATATCTTAGAGTTGCCTGTGTCTGCAGCTCTAAAGATATACTATGAAAACAATGGGACAGCTTGACGTTCACCACAAAGAGTTGTGCGCATCTTCCTTCTCTTGTCCAATTCTGGGAGACCTTTGCGCACTCGGGTTGCGGCAACTCTCCTCTGCTGCATGGCTTGGATACCTATCCCCACATATAACCCTTCGATGCGTTGTCATGTCAATAGTGCTGAGGCAATATTCTGGTGTTGCTGAATGCGTCACTGAGGTTCCGCAAGATGTTGCCGACTTGTGGCAAGTCCAGGATCCAATGATTCCGGTCCTAAAATAAGGTAACATCATTAAGTTCTTAGTCTCTCTCACTGCATTTCCACCTCCTAGCTGGTACTGTAGGGTGTGAACTCAGATATACCTTTTCGTGGAAGATGTAGTTGATCTTCTTCATCTCGAGATAGCAAAAGTGCTGGAACTTTACGAGTCCCCCAAGTTCGCGGTTGGTGAAGAATGATTGATCAAGTGCAGTAGCTTGCTTTAGAAGCCCTATGCACATGGTGCACACTGAGTTTGGCCCCGTACCCTGAGGACCTCCGCTCTTGTGTGCAGCAAGCAGGGTGACCAACCCAAGGACCTCGAGTTGGGGAAGAGTGAGGTCCGTGATATTCTTCAGGCCAAAATGTAAATTTCTCAAATGGCGAATGGCGACATCAAAGATCAGCTGGTTAACGTAATCTTACTGGTCAAGCTTTGCTTGCATTTCCATGATAAGCTCCATTGTGTCTAAGATGTCGCGGTGGGTATCCACAAACTTGTTCTGAGTCAAAGACGTAAATTTGTCGACTGTAGTCTGGATATCGTCAATAACCCCCCGGATAAGGGCCTTCTGTGCGCTGTGAGATTTATCTTGATCAAGCGTGTCAGCAGTGTTCTGAGCACCGTGAACACGTGCGTTGTTAGGACCGTCATCAAGGCATCACGAGCCCAAGTCGTACACGGGTGCAAAGGCGAGATTTTCAACGCAAATATGAAGGTTATTGGAGAGGAACTCGTTCGCATCGTCGTTGATACAAGCTTTTTGGGGGCTAATCCTACCTCCGCTGCGTTCAACGTTGTTAGTTCAAGGCTGTTCCATGCATGCTCTGCATGGATGATGATGGCCAGGGGAAACATGTGCTGATATGTACGAACAATACATAGTATGCCAATGGCTCCTTGGTTGTTATTGCCTCCACTATTGTGGCACTTGGCCGTGTGCTGGAGCAACCCTTGCGACTTTTGGATTTGGAGGGCGTTTGATCTTGATATTGTGCCAAGGCCTATGAGACCGTGCCGCTCATTGGCCACGAAAAAGGGGACAACCGAGAGAGCTATTATAAAGAGGGGACAAGCCAAGCTTATCAAGCACTAGCAGTACAGTCTGGTCGATTTGGATGGGATATGGTCGTGATGAGCGTGGGTCATGGGATTTAGGGATGATCACACGTATCTCATATTACACTCCTAGTAGCCATTATCATAATTATACAGAATATTGTGCTTTCCGTGAATAGGCCACATTTACAGTTCGAACATAAACGACATCAAATCAGCATTAGAGTTTCCTAACCCACACGTGCAATATGCCTTATTTGACTTATCCTCCCAAGCTATGCCTCCAGCCAATACACTCACTCCATTTTCTCTCACCTCTGAATAATAGGAGCAAAGAAGCGGAACTGGTTGTCAGGGTCGTATTTCTTTTTCAACTGCCTTAGCTTTTGCAGTCTCCATGCCTCGTGGCTGTACCCGACATGTCAGCCAGGTGAACTTTGAAGTCATGAACACCAATCATATGAGAGTGCTTACCCATACAAAGATTCCAAGCTCTCAGGACCATATGCGTAGTTTACATGGCTGTGCCTCTCCTTGATATCACTGAGGGCGGCGGCCTGGATAGACTCGCCCCAATGCGCTGCCAAGGGGGAGAGGCCGAGGAACGGCTTGGCGCGATTTTTGCAGTCGGCTACTGCTTGGGAGCCGTTGCAGTAAATCTGGAAGCTGACAATAGGCTCGGGTCAGGAGTTAGTAGGTACCTAATTTGAAGTCTCCGAAATTGCGGATTAAAAAGCTGGAGTCACATTGACTGGGTCAACTTGTGGGTCTCTTCTCCAGACTATATCTGCCGGCTGGTCAATCAAGGCCTTGTTGGCAGCTTGATATACGGCCTCCAGCTGGCTGCTTGAAAACGTGAAGTACTCGTGTGCCCAAGTTGGTCTTTCAATGTCGTGAATCTTCAAGCTCAGTTCGTGACGATGCCGAAATTTGTGACCAGCCCCGCGCGGCGCCCAGAAGAGATCCGAGTGCGACGAATCCGATGCAGTTACAACATCCCCGTTAGCCAGCACAACGCGTGCGCTGATGACCTGGTCTGCCAGGAGTCCGTACTGGCCCGCAGTAGACCATCTCCTCCTCCAAGCGCTGGTCCGACAAGGCTTACGCACGCGCAAAGACCTGTCGTAGTCTGCTTGCCAACAGCCTTAAGCCCTTCAATCACGTCGTCGGCACGCAACCCGTCCCATGACCGCCGTCTTTCCGGTCTTTTCGTTCACATCGAGCCGAGTCAAGTTTCGCAGCCAGATATTCATGCCGCCCTGCAACTCACCCAGGCCAGACCAAGTAGCGTGTGTGCCAGTCGTGGCGAGAAACGGGAGTTTGTGCGCGTTGGCGTACCATCGTGCTCGGTTTTGACGACTATAATGACCGAGTATGTGGGGTTATGCCCTTCCTGCCAGCGCGTCGCGAGCTCGCTGGAATGCAGATCGCTGGGCAAGACAATGAGTGCTTGGGGAGACAGGCGAGGGCCAAGCTCGTTTCGAATGTTGGCGAATCAGGGGAAGGAGGGCGTCGAGAGTGAGTTGCCATAAACCCCGGTGATAAGAACAAGCGAGCGCAGCAAAAGGCCTGCTAAAGAAGTGTTTTGGATCAAGTTCAACATGGCGCTGGTGAGGCAATTATTCGGAAGAAATAGGGAGTGCTGGACCAAGTTGGCGGTCTTCACTTTGAAGTACTTTAAATATCCCAGCAAGTCGGGGACTTGCTTCCTCGATGGGTGTTGCCTGTCTCACTTCTCCCCATGCTCGCACTTCTTTCCCTCTTTTTGCTCCTTGCATACGATACGGCTGTTTGGCCAGCTTCAAATCACGCCTTGATGCCCCCCTTGGCAATGGCTGCAGCTGATGTAGTACAATGAATGCCCTGGCAGATCCGAAATAATAACTGCAACCTCATTCGAGGACGATCATCGTAGGGAACCATCTGGGTTCAGCTTGTACGACATGCTCATCTTCAGCGTCTTAAATTAAAGAAAGAAAGCTCACGATCAATTACACCATTCTTCTCTCGCAGATATGTATGTGAATACATTCTGATGAAAGATAACTTGGAATTCAGCTTATACATGCCAAGGAGCTACGTAAGGCATGCAAGTTACACATGTTCCTGAGGAAGGATGCGTCTGATCTGCATGGTTGGGCTCGTCAAGTTCCGATGGGGACCTTCATCTTAAAGCTGTCGGCCGAGAGGTGTACGTGTTATAATATGCAGGGGTGAGAAATTAACAAGTGATTAAATGGTAAACTAATAGATAATGATGCACCTAAAAATCCACAAAGATATTGTAAAATACAAAGTGTTGCGTGGAGTACTAGCGTAAACATCACTCACTCTCCCTCCCCGCCTCAGCCTCATGGATTATTTCAAAGAAAGCGAAAAACAGCTCATCCTTTAGGACTAAAACTCCAAAGAATCTCTCTCTAGTCTTTCGTTCCAGTCTCCAAGCTATAACGCCTCAGATCCTGCATGGCTCTCCACTTTAGTTCTGGCGTCTGGAAGAGCTTGAACGACCTTCCACACTGCGGTTTTTCCAAAAGCACCATCTCGTCGGACATAATATCCAGCTCCAAGCACATTGAGCACTCAGTTACCAGCTCGAGACTGGCGTCATCGAGCTTGTCGACAACTTCGTGCTTCGAAACCCATTTGTCTGCAACCGAATCCTCATCATCCACTGACGAGAGCTCATGGCAGGCAGAGCATCTGGGCTGCGAAACCGCAGTCGCTTTCACCATGGCCCCCTCCATCTCAGTCTCATCAACACCCTCTGCTTCCTCCTCTTCCTCGTCCTCATTCCCGTTGCTGACAGGTGGTGGTACTGAGGCTCCTTTGAGATATGGCTCGAGAAATCCCAGCTTAAAGCTGTCCAGAAAGTCTTTGGGAGTCTGCCACTTGCCGCAGTCGCAGTCCGGCTTCAGGTCATGGCAGAAATACGCATGTGCCTCGCTCCAGCTCCTGTATCGTGGGTCCGTGCCGTCGAGGAACCACCCTAACAATGGCACGATGGTGTCACGGATCCACTTTGTTGTCTTTCTCCCTCCCGCACAGCATTTTTGAGGTGGTGATGCCAGTTTATCGTCGCGTACTCGAGGCCATGGAAGGCGTCAAGCCTGTCCTGCATGGGGCCAATCCACCTGGACTTGCTTCGGTCGAGAGGGACGCCGAGACCGCCGGGGATGCACTTGAAGGGGTTGGTGTTGCTAGAGGCTTGGTCGGTCGATAAAGGAGTGCGGAATTCTTCACAGCCGAGAAATCGGATGCAGAACTCGGCGAGGTACTTCTGGGCTTCCGAAGGAGAGACATGGAAGCTGCGAAGGTCCTCGTTGGCGAGGATGTGTGGTCCTTGAATGTATTCTTCGGCCGTTGCGTGGGGGAGGTTGATCTCAGGCGGCGACGGGCGGTGGTCAATGTTGGCGAACGTGCCAAGGCGAAGGACACAAAAGGCCTCAGGGTCCCAAGGAATGGTCTTTTTGTTGATGGTATTGGTGGCTTGGTCTATCTCGAGCGTTGTGACGGCCACAAACTCGGCAACTGGGAGGCAGTATTTGGCTTGGCAAAGCCAGATGAACATCCTGCGCAGAACTGTTCTGTCCTGCTCCTTTGGGTAGCGTTCAATGAGGCCATGCAAGATGGAGGCATATGTCTCGTGGCCTTGGCCGGGAAGGCGGGAAATGACTTGCTCAACATCGTGGACGGTTTCTTGTCGGATGACGGTGTCAAGATGGAGTTTGGCTTGGATGAACCTGCATAGGAGGGATGTAGATCGAATGGTGAGTAAGTGCACTTTACGAGTGGGAGATGTGATACTTACAGTTGATTGCTCTGGCGGACAATGATATTCACTGCTCTCGTCATGAGGCTTTCACCCATTGCTGCCCGTGCAGCAGATGGCAGGCTGTGGATTTGGCCGTGGACGTATTTCTTAATGTCCTTGATAACTGGATAGTGTGACACCGAGAGCTTGATTTCGCACAAATGTGCAATGCGGGTGTGATTGCGTGTGGTGAAGAGCATCTTCAGTCGTCGCTGTTTGTTAGGACATTCCAACGGATTTGTATCAGATACTGTTTCGTCCGGTGTCTGGCTGGCCAAAGTGCTGCCACTAGTAATATCTGCTTGCGAAACTGACTTCATGGCCAAGAGCGCATCACGGAGCGCTTGAAAGTCGCTGCACTCCTCTGGATCACAGCCATCAACAACCAAAAAGACGTCGCATGTGACGAGCACTTGTCGAAGAAGGTCGTTGATGAGCTCTTTGTACTCGTTCGGATCAGGATGCACTCGGTGTGTCTTTTTCGCCAGCCCCAAGACTTTGGCGTAACCCAGCGGGTAGTAGTGCAGCAATTGCCGCACCAAGCTGTCGTAGAAACCTGATGTGGTATTTTTGTAGGCATCCCGCATGTCGAAATAATAGTATAGGACACAAGGGGTGGGATCTTGGCCGCCAAAGCGTGTCTGGAGGTCGTGGATAATCACAGCGGAGAGCACCGTCTTTCCCGAACCTGCTGCGCCAGACAAGCAAAAGCCACTGGGTTTACTCTGAGTACTAACCCATTCTCGATACTTGGGGGTCTTGAGAATCCAATCCCCCGTGCCTTTGTATCTCTTGTTGCCGGCGTTGAGATAAGACTGTCGATAGGACACATTTAGAGGCGAGATCCAGTCGAGGAGGTCGTCTAGCTGCTTCACTTGCAGCGTGCTTTGCACATCGGTGACCACTCGCTCGACGGCATTGAGGGTGTCCATGTTTCGCCTGAGATGATACCTAGTACGAGCCAAGGTCAGCATGATGTTAAACATTAGGTTGTTCAGCGACAAGTTGAACCTACTGGAAGTCGTCAAGAAGAGCGACTTTGATCAGGTCCGTGAATCTTCGCACGTCCTCAAGGAGCTTCTTGGCTCGGGACGCTTTCGGCGCCCATGATATCTGGTCGATGGACACCCTCAGGAAATCATCTCGACGGCCATCAGTGACATCCTTGCCAGCGATGAATGGCACGAGTATCTTGTCGAGCTCGCCCAAAGTCCGTCTGCAGACGCTAACAAGACCATTCCACCCATTGAGCTTCTCTAGAGTTCGCTGCGGGATACTGTCGGCGTCGTGGAGCGACTGCAGGCTGTGAAGGATGCCGCTCAGGGTTAGAGTTTCGATGTGAATCAGGTGAAGCTCGTGTGGTGCCGTCTTGATGTCATGTATCAGCTTCTTGCTATGCGACACGACAGTTGTCGAGATCTCGACAAGGGCGATAATGCTTGCCGCGAGGCTCACCACTTCTGCCATGGCCACGTTAATTGGCGAGTCTGGCGAGCGATGTTGAAAAAGGGGATGAGATGGGTTGATTGGAATATGGTTTAGGCTCTGGGTGACGCGACCTGAAATACGGTGGGTGGCTGAAACGAGGTTACGCCACTGGCTGTCAGGCGGATTCGACCTCGTCAAGCCACCAATTTCAAGTTGCTGTTATTGGTGGCTGCCGCGAAACATGTCTCCACCATTTGGAAAAGTGGTTTGAGGTCGTCATTTCTGTCCCTTTCAATGCTTTGCACCTGCAGAACAGAGGGGGGAGCATGACTATAAACTGGAGACGGGCGTGAATTTTCGTTTGCAATCGTGAAGTTGCAGACAACATGAGAGAGGAAGTAATGCCAAGAAACAAGGAATAAATGTAACTGGCTTAACAGATCACTCCCTTATGGCCCACCTTGACATGACTGCAATACGCTGAGAATGGGTTTTGAGTTGGGATAATGAAGAGGCACACTTGACAACTCACGGAGCCGTGGTTCCGTGCTACGAAATACGGCCCGGTATTACGACGGTGGCTTCCGCCCAGCTGGCCCTCTTAGCCCATCTGCTAAGGGCAGCGCAATATATCTGATACGACGGTGCATGACCCCGCAAGATCAAAAAGTCTGAAAACCAGGTTATGTGAGGCAAGAACCTGGTAAGATCCCAAGCCTTTCCTCTTGCATCTCGATTCGGCTTTGCGAGGGCGATGGGGCCGAACGAGCCGGGCTAGGGGCGCTACCTACAGACCGAAACCACCGAATCTCTCCGGCAGCTACTCCCGTCGATGGTCACTCATCTTCATTAGTGATGCTACGTGATCGCAAGGAAGGGCTTTTAAAAGTCAAGTCATCTCGCTCATTATTGTATTAACAGAGCTTAGCTGTGCCATTGATCTCAAACATCAAAAGCTGCTTCAGATCTGATTTATCAAAATGCGTGCAATCTCTGCTATCCCCATCTTTGCCGCGGCCGTTGTCGCCCAGTCCACGGCCGGGGCCTATGGGCAATGCGGCGGAATCGGCTATGCAGGACCGTCAGTGTGCGGTTCAGGATATACGTGCACAACCTACAAGTGAGAGGACTCGCATATCAATGTAGTGAACAACCATCGGACTGTCACTAATTTGTTGTCAGCCCTTATTACGCCCAGTGTTACCCAGGCACCGCCGCAGCAACGTCAACATCTTCGACATCCAAGTCGGCCGTAATCACATCAGCAGCCGCGCCCATTACCAGCACGACCACGTTCTCAATCGTGGAGATCACATCGTCTACCTCCAAGACCTCAGCGTCCACGACAGCCGGCGGCTTCGTCTCCACTGGCACACCAACTACCCTCCAGTCGGGGTGGTACTGGATCCGCGCAGTTGCGGCGCCCAACTTCCACGGATATCTGCAAGCCGCGGCCGCCAGCTCGTCGTCGTCCGCGCTCATTAAAAGCGCTTCGACAGCTGGGCAGTTCAACGTCGTGTCAGGGCAGCTGGTGTGGAACCGCTTCCCAGCTGGCTCAGCACCATACTACCTGCACGTCGAGAACCTCGCCGACAAGACGCAGCGGCGACTGCGGACCTGGTTTGACGAGACCAAGAACACCTACGGCACCTTTGCGTTCCAGGGCGATACTCTGGTTTGGACGACGACTGACATTGCGCCCCCCAACTCGGCGGCTTGGCTGGTCTGTGGAGACGCCAAAGAGCTGTTTGTCAACACTGGGGCGTATCTGTATGATACCTCTGCCGGGTGCGCGGATCAGACTGTGAGTCGTTGCTGTTTCTCTCTTGTCGATTGGATTTGGTGGCTGACAGAATAGATTCACTCCTATGGAGGCTCGACTGCTGATGTGTAAGACCAAGACGGCTTGGACTCTTCGCGTTTGGTTATGGGGCAGTGGTATGGCTTAAATTTTTGTGTACATATTTACCATCTTTGCGAATGGTACAGATTAAGGTCCCAGGTTTTCAAATGGTGAAGAAGCCCCGGTGCATGCAAACAATACCTAGTGAGTTTATTGCTATGTGGACCATGAAATTGAAGAAGGTTTTTCGTTGACAAAAACCTCCACCCAAGGTTCGAAGAGTGAGATCGAGCATCTGTGGGCATTGTGGCAGATGTAGGTTTTGAAGCTTCTTGGGATGTCAACTTATGGTCGTAGCTGAGAATTTTAATAAATCATCAGCAGGCATTAATATGCGCGTAATGTGGGGTTGCTAAGTTGCTATGGGCCGACGGAACTCTCTCATCTCCGGTTTCATATGGTTGGGAAGGAATGTTGAGTGGCGATCCAAAGCCAACGAAGTTGTCACTTGAGTATGTGATTACCTAGGTACGGTTTGAACTTTATAAATGTAATGCATCGCACAAATACTCTCCGAGCCAATTCTTGCAACAAAATTCCAATGCTATCAGTTTTATTTTTGAAAAGCACAGGTTAGACATCGCGACCTAACAACCGGATTGACCCCATTCCCGGATCGCCCCCCTAAACACCACCACGATACTAAAATAACCATAACTTCGTTAATTTTGAAGCTATTTACAAGCTAATTAGTTCTTTTTATTCCTCTTTTAGCCGTTTAATTGTATTTAATGCGCAAACAATTGTTTTTTGCGCTTCTTCTCTTTCTTCTTCTTTTTTAATCAGCGCTATAGTCCTTCTTCGTTTGGCGGGTTGTTCGCTAGCTAACTAGGCAGCTATAATGTTTTTAATCCTTGTAAAGCAATTATTAGTAGGCTTTTTAACTTTTTTTTTTATATATAGTTTGTAAGCTTTTAATTTAGTAGCTAGGTTGGCTACTTGTGCTTTTAATTTTACGATTTTTACATTCTTCATATTTAAGGCTTTTTTTACCTTAGAAAAAAAAACCCGGGCATCTCTTTTAGTTAGGCTAATAATTGCCCATATAACTTTCTATTGTTCTTGAAGGTTTTAGCCTTTTTAGAGGGTTTAAAAAAAACTAAATTTTAGTATAGGAGGTGGTGTTGAAGGTAGTGTAAGTAAGTAAATAAGGGCATTTTTATAAATAATTGTATTAGGGTTGTTTAATATAGCTATTAGTTTAAAAGGACAAATATTGGTTTTTTTAAAGCTAAAAATTAAATTTTAAGCGTTTATTCTTTTATTAAATATATTTTTATAATAATATAAAAAGCATTACTTATTAATAGCTACTAAAATAATAAAAATAGTTAAAGCCTTTACATTTTATTTAAAGTAATTTTTTAATATAGAAAAGATTATATAATTCAAAAGCTAGGTTTTATAAAAGGTATATAAACGTAAATAAACTAATTATATTTTATTTTTTTATATTTTAAATATAACGTTAGCTATTATATAACTTAAATATTTATTAAAAATTAAAAAACGCTATTTTAATAGCTTTTTTAGCTTAGTTTAAATTAAATAGACGTTTTTATATTTAAAGGCTATTTTAATATTATTTTAACTAATAAGTAAATAATTATATTTCCAAGTAAAAAAGTCCTTTTTTAAAGCTAAATTTAAAAGGAACTATTGCCTTTGTAAGCTAGCCCTTATGAAAATAATAACTAGCAACAATTTATAGCCTTTTATAGTACTATACTTAAAAATTAAAATTTAAATAGTTACGTTAAACTTTGCAATATAAGCTTTATATATAAAAATACTCCCTATTACTTTTCTAACCTTTATTTTAAGTTTTTAAAGGCTATACTCGTCCATATTAGTAATATTAGCTAGTATAATATTTTTTTCTTTTAATTAGATATCTAACTAAACAAAGAAATCCTTATATATTTTATAAGTAAATTTACGTACTTAATTAGCTTTTAAAATTTAGGATAACTTTATTTTAATTTTAAAGTAGCGGTTAAAAAATTAGTTAAACTAATGCAAGCTTAGAGCTTTAACATTGCTTTCTTTATATAATATAGCTTTAGCAAAGCCTATAAGCTAATAATAGCTAAGAGCCCTAAATGCAACCTTAAAGTTAAAAGCCTAGTTAATAACAAAACTTTCTTATAAGGGAGAAAAGCGCTATTTATTTTCCTTAGCCTTATATACTATATGCGAACTATAGAGTTAGTTTAACAATATAGAAGTTAGTATACTATATTATATTATAGCTTCTTTCTAAATAAGTCCGTCTTTAACAGCTTTAATAGCCAATTCAATTAACTACTTACAAACAGATTCCATTTTTAAATGTGAAAAAATTTGGCCTAGAATTGAATAAGTTGTGTCAAATTGAAGTGGGTGGTGATGGAAATAGCGGTGTGTGGTGCCAAGTCCGGAAGTGGGGTTAATCCGGTAATGGGGTTAAGATGTCTAAAAGGGCATAAATAGCACACAGATTTGTTTTCTCTAATTAGACCAAAGCTTGCTCACTTTTCCCCTGAACAACTTCACAACGCCAAACTCGAAACACATCGCTTTTGAAAATAAGCCCATCAGCTATCCAAGATTCTAATGGAGAAGACATATAAGGATGACAAGGAGCCTCTTGTTTCCAAACCCCAACACTCAGGCGAATTGTGGCAGAGGGTTAGCCACTTTCTTTCTTCTGAATGCATAAACAATCCCCATCATGTCGGGATTCCGCGACAGGGAATCCAGAACTGGACCTAGGCAGAATGATCTTCAAGCATTGATCGTATACCCCCACCTGCTTCAAGTTTCAAGTATTCTATCTACACGCCCCATTCCCCTAACCCTATCAGTCCTTGGATGCCGATGCAGCAAACATCTCGCCCTGGTTCGCGAGTTGAAAGATATGCCTCGATAGCCTAGAGGAACAACCCCCCCAGCGTTTTCCCTGGCTCGACAACGTACACGAATGCTGGTTGGACCTGACGAAAGTAGCCAGCATCCTGGTTTACGTAACCGGGTGGCTTATAGAAGCGACATTTGGCTTGAATGTATGGAGTTGCCGGGGGATATCAAGGTCGGATGGCGAATATTTGCTAGGATCTGGAGCCAAGATGTTCAATGGCTGGGCTGTTTGACTGAGGACGACGTGGGAAGTCTTATCAACCTGGAAACACTTGTTCGGTGAGCACACATGGCTTTTAAACCCCATGACAAGTTAAGCGAAGCTAACGGTAGCTCCTTATCTTGGGCTGTTTATTCTAGAATCCACTGGAAGATGCACGTCCGCCCTGCCGAACATCTGGAACTCCGCAAGTTTGTTTTACATTAAATATCTGTACCCCAAGCCGGACCGGGTGAATTTCGAATACAGAACTTGCATCAGGGATTCGGAGCCTGAGGTGTCGTCTCGGGACGGTCTCGAAAAAATGCTTCATGTCGACAAGCCAGAGCTTCGGACACTTGAGGGCAAGAATATCACAAGGCACATTGGACAAGGCCCCTGAAATTATGCCGGACAGTTGTAGTGAGAAGTTATAAGAACTAAGGCCACGCACTCTTTGCTTTTCATTTTACTTTCGTGTGTGTCATGAATCTCAGGGACCACCGTCGTCCTAGAGTTAACAGGTTCATTGCGAAAACATTGCTCCTTTCACGGCCATACTTCGTCTGGACTAAGGAGATGAGATCTAGTTAATCGTTCTTTTCAGCGACGAAACCAGAAGGAGTTAAATTACATGCTTTTCAGTACACGTACCTTGAAAATAGGGCGACTCGAGGTGGGGCGACATGGAAATTATAAGTTACCTAGACACTTTAAGTATTTGGCCGTTTTTTTTACAGGGTCTCACTAGTCCATGGATATGGTGGGGAAAAGGGCCATTGTGTGCCCCCGAAGCTCGAGTCGACAACTCTCTGCCCTCGCCAAGCTACTGCTGATAGTGTAGGAAACGCTGTTGGTGGCACAGCCGCAGCCTATGGTGGAATTGTATCACGAGATTTGGATTCGGAGAATAGCCGACGTAGGAGGTGCGGAGAAGTGACATTACCCGTTGATTTTGCGTGCCATTCACCTCCTGGAGGACCTGAAACTGAACGTATCACCCAATATTCTGGAATTAAACCCGAAATCCTTCTCAATCTGGGAAAGCCCTTGATTCGACAATGGCACTTCTCGATTTGGTTTACCTCCGAAACCCGAAGCCTTTATAAGTCAGCCGTTCCACCTCTTATTGTTCTGTTCAATATCTTCATCAAAACTTCCATACATTTCCTCAACTGACTCCGGATAATTCACGATGCTCAAGTTGATCTTCAACCGTCTCATTATATTTTCCTCCGCGGCCTACGCTGCGGTAACGTCACTGCAGGCCAACCTAGTCCGCCGTGCCGACTCAGCCGCAACTGTAACATCATGGGCACCTCCTTTTACGGTGACCACCACGGTGAATCCACTCGACGTCACCGTGTGGGTGACAGTCAACACAGTTAGGTCCTGGCCTTTTACCACCACGTCTGTCATCACGAGTGGATGCAAGACAATCCAGCAGATCGGTCCATCCGCTCCTTCTCAGGTGTCAAGCCCAGCCACAACGCTAGCAACATCGACATCGGCATCGACATCTGCTCCAGTCATGCAAACAACGGCAACTGTCACAAAGACCTCTTCAGTCACGGTCACCGAGACGCGCACCGACCGCCCCATCACAACCAAGCGGTCCGCAACAATCAGAACTCTCTCCATGACAACCGGGCGGACCGATTATTTCACCAAGTGCACCAACACACTTGTCATATCCTACTACGTCCCGACTATTTACACCACCACAGTCGTCAGTGCAAGTCATTACACCCGGGCCACCAAGACACAGGTGTGCATGTCGACCAAGACGGTCGACTTGCAGATTCCCGGGGTCACCCTCACGCGAGATCCCTACCTTTCCGATGAGGAGATGTTCAGAACCACAAGTGTTTTCACATCGACCCGGGCAATGTCCAGTTATACCCAGACTGTCGTCTACACTGACACAGAGACTGCGATCGATGTTGTGTGCAACAACCCCTCCACGCGTTGGGTTTCAACATACTACACCCGCACTACCACGGTGGGCACAACGACAGTATACCGCACGGATTGTGCATCGAATTCAACTGCTTCTGTCATTCAAACGTCGTCTGCAGCAGTTGTGACGCCGACACCCACGACGAATGTACCCGTTGCCACTGCCGCTCCGGCAGCAGTCTCCCATGAACAGTTGACAGATGCTGCTGGAGAGCCCGCAGTCAATGCCCGCGACGTGCCGGCCACCGTATACACGACTATGTTCCCCACGAACATTATGGTCAATGGCACTGTTGGGACTTATAACGCCACAGCTGTATTGGAGGAGTACACAATGACGCTGGAGACAATCGTCATGGAGGGCGCGACGGTCACAACTTCTGCCACCAAGAATGTCTCAACGTGCGGGGTGGCAACTCCGACAGCGGCAAGTTCTGGGCTGGTCTGAAGGTGCTTATGCGACGTGGAATTTTTAGTTTCATGCGGCTATGCAGTGCTACAATGGGACACGGTCGGCGAGGTTTAGAAGATAGAGAGACTATCAAGGGTGCTCAACTATTAGTTTCTTGTCCTTATTCTCTTTAAACTTTTAGTTCCACCTAGCATTGTAACTTATGCATTCAGCTTGGATGGGACGGAGTGGAATCAACAGTCCTAAACTTCTCGACAAAGAAAGACCTTCGAAAACTACCCAGGTACCTACGTGGCTATGATCATGCCCAAAAAAATGGTTCCTTTGACCAGTAACTCAGTCTAGGAAATATAACAGCAACCCGGATGTCCGAGTCATCATGCTCCACCGATTTCGTGTTGAATAGTTTTATTCCCCTGCGAATGGTTGAGAAAGTCGCCGCCTGCGCCTCTTGCTGATGGCGCATAAGCCTCAGTGGGTCCCCGAACTCAAAGGTTTTGGAGCCGTGGATGTCGCGAAAGTTGGCCGCTTTGGTGTGCAAGAACGCAAGCATTTGCGGTATGGTTGCCACAAGCCCCTGCCCGTTTTCCCATTTCTCGGCTTGCTCGAGCCTCAGCGCTCGCCGCCAGCCGCCACCACAATTTTTCCACACAATATGGTCTGTCCCATCGATCTGGTGGACGACAGCGGGAAATGGGAAAGGCTCGCTAACCGTTCCTCGGTCCTTGATCTTCCGGTTCTGGCACCGGAGATCAATGCGATGAGGATTGTTGGTCTTCCGGATCCAGCGCAGCAGACCAATGTCTACTTGATCCATCAAGATGCGTTGGTGCAGCGATGTGGCGACGACTCTCCACTCGTTATCAAGTTTTTTCTCCTCCGTCGACACTTGATAGAATGCTATCTTTCCAAATTCCTTTCCGCTGTAGGTGATGACGGTGAGGCATTTGGAGTTGTCCTCGTATGTTACGGTGCTGAACAGCGCCGCTTCAAGATTTTGAAGCTCGATCACTTGTCGCGGATCGCCATGGGGCAAGACTGGAAAATTCGTTTGTAGGCAGCGCGCTTGATGCGTCCGGAAAAGTCCCAGCCAACTGTCATGATGGAACAGGTCGCCGATGAATTGGAACACCCCCTTAGCGCCAACACCTACGGCCCCGATAGGCGTGGGAACGGTGATTGACAGGTCGATCTGTTTGAGTTCTTCTCTCATACGTGCCCACTGCTCTTGGGTGATGGTGCAGTCTCCCTTTGGGAGGGTATACGGCTGGAGTTCCTCTGCGTCCCATCCCGGCAATAGACCGGCGTAATTCTTTGTGGGTATGGTTGCCCAGGTCGGCTCCCAGGATGTTCTGAGGAGGATTCCTATGCGTTGGAAAACTGGGTTGCGAACAATATCGTCGACAGTAACGGGGGTTCCTACCTTGTTTTGTTGGGATAGGATCTCTCGCAACTCCGCCATTTCCACATCCAAGAGTCTGTCTTTTGTCGCTTCTCGGAAACTCGCGATGCCAGAACTGGAACTGTATGTCGATGAAAACGAGGCGCTTTCTTCAATGCCAGAGATGCTCTCGCTCAACTGGCCAGATTTGGGACTGGGGCCTGCTGGCTTCGTCGGTGCCACCGCGACTGAGAGGTGAATACCTTCCAGCTGTTGCTCTTCGTCGGGCGACAATTTGACGTCAAAGACCAGATCAACCCCATCCTCGTATTCCCCATCAGAGGCACCGACTTCAGCTTAACGCATTGTAATTCCCCGGTTCGGATTAGGTTTTCTCTTTATTTCTCCATTTCCTCTCCTCTTTTCTCTTCTCTTGCTTCTATTTAAAAAACTCCATTTTATTCTTAGTAATAAATATCCCTATCCCAAAATCTAGTAATAATAGAAACTGGACGTAGCTATTAAATAGGACAAGCAATTGAATATTAAAAGGATATAATTCACATGTAAGTGGAGAAATGGAGTAGTTAGGCAAAGGTAATACTATTAATATTATAAGATAAATAACCATTGCACCAACTGATCCCAATATCACAAGAAGCTAAGATAAGGAGCTCGGACCAACCGATCCCAATATCACAAGATGCTGAGATGGAGAGCTCGGACCAACTGATCCCAATATTACAAGATGCTGAGATGGGGAGCTCGGACCAACCGATCCCAATATTACAAGATGCTAAGATGGAGAGCTTGGACTAACCGATCCCAATATTATAAGATGCTGAGATGGAGAGCTTGGACCAACTGATCCCAATATTACAAGATGCTGAGATGGAGAGCTTGGACCAACCGATCCTAATATTATAAGATGCTAAAATAGAGAGCTTGGACTAACCGATCCCAATATTATAAGAAGCTAAAATAGGAAATAGTTGAATAAATAAAATGTAATAATATAAAATAGTATATAATAAATATAATAAAAAAAATTAATAAATTCGGTTGTTTGTTAAGTAAAATATTAGAAAAATAAAGGAGAATGTTGGAAAAATAAAGGAAAATATTAAAAAAAGAAAAGAGAAAAGAAAGGAAATAAAATAAGTAGAAAAATTTAGTTTGTAGCTGGACTTACTAAAATTTTATATTGCGCCCTTTGCTATTGTTTGTACGCAGTAAGCATATTAGTATGTAAAGGTTAAACTTTATTTGCTAAAAGCGCGTTATGTCCATTATACTATATAAACTGTTGAAAAGTTCTTTAAAATCGTACTCGCGGAATATAAAGAGCTTTAGGCGAAATGTTATTAGTAGTATGTATTTAGCTAGGAAAACTACTTTATATTCTTCTCTAGCTTATTTAATAAGTTTTTTGCGCGCGCAATTAAGGGTATAGCAGTTTCTATTAAAGGTTATAATTATAAGTACTTGTAATATAATACTAGCTAATTGTAAAGTTCTATTTTAAAGTATAGCTTAATATTATTAGAAGTACTATAGTAGAATTTAAAAAGCTTTGGGGAGCCTGGATTATAGGTGTGGCTAGGACTACCTATATAAAGTAGGGGATGTAAACAATTAAGCCCTTTAAAGTTTAGACCTTGGTAGCCCGTGCGTACTACCTTTTAAAGTAGTGCATAATACCTTTTAAACTATAGTATAACAAATAATATATACACTTTAAACCCCTAATAAATATACTTTAATTTATTTCCTTTTAGCTTTTAAAAAATGTCTTTAAGTACTTTATTAACCTTAAAAATGTATAGCACGGGCTATATGCAAGTCTATGCTTTTTATAACCTAAGTTCCTCTAGCTTGCATATCTATTAGTATAACCTTCTAATAGTTTCCTTGTCGTTTTACGCGTATAGTATGTTCTTTATAACTATTTGCTTAAAATATTCCGTTTTAGCCTTATAAAGCGCAAAGCTTAGGTTTTGCATTGTAGTGGAGGATACGGTAAGGATTTTAAGGTCTTTTTGTTTTTTGGGCTATATTTATATAAATAGCGTATTGTGCAGTTATTGTAGCCTCGATCTGTTTACGTAGCGTTTGTAATTACTAGCGAAGATTAGGAATAAAGACTTAGTTGTAAATGAAAATGTAAAATGCTATAATTTGGGTAAAGCAGTTTATATAGTGCTGTTTTATAGTTGCTTGTACGTTAAGGAATTGTTAATAGTAGTAGTAGTTATAGCTAAAGAAGCAAAATAGTTAGTTATAAAAGTTAAAAGCGCTAGGTAAGGGCAAAATAGCAAATAGCTAGCTAAAAGCGCATTAGAGAATATAAAGGTTTAATATTAATTTGTTAAGTTAAAAAAAGTTGGGTTTAAAAAAAGAATAATAATAATATAAATATTTAAAAGATTTTTAATAGCTTATTTTAACGTTTTAAACTTTTTATTTAACTTTATAATATTAAGTGCTTTTTAAATATTATATTAACAATTTAGTTTAATTAAAATATTTTAAATATATTTAAATTAATTTGTTTTTTAATTATTTTAATATTTAAATATAATAATATTTTTATTTACTTTTTTATTATATTTAAATTATACAAAAGCTTTATTATTATTACTATAGTAGCGATATTTTAAAGTATTTTTAAAGACTTAATTTACGTAGAGTAGCTTTTTAAAATAATGCAAACAAAATTTACAATTACTAGCAAGGAGGGAGCGCTGCTTTTAAATTTTAATAGGGGCTATATTAAAATTAATAACGTTTGTTTTTTATATAATAAAAATAAAAGATTTTAAATAATATTACTTTTATAATAGCTAATTTGCTTTTATTATTATAACTTTTTATTTTTAAAAATATTTTTATATATTTTAATTATTATATAACTTTTTAAATTCGCTTTCTTCTTATATACTTAAATTTTAAAAGTATTATATTTAATATTAACCTTAAGCTTAAAATTGCAGCTATTTATGCAGCTATATTATAGTAAAGCGGCTATAAGGTAGCTTGTGCAAATAGCTTAATTGTATGTATATTGGAATGTTTTTTTAAAAAGTCCTTTTATATATTATTTTGCTTATTAAAAAACATTTTCTTTAAATACTTTTGCACGCACTAATATCCACCCACTATAAACACCTTTATATAAACATTCTAAATAAATGCAAAAGTAATACCCTTTAAATAATATATATATTTAATATTTTAAAATTTTTTTAAAAAGATTATTAAAAGAATTATACAAAAAATAAATATTAAAGAATAAGCTTATATATTATAACTACTTAATATTTTCACTTAAAGCATTTAAAAAAAATACTAACAAATTTTACTATAAATAGGTATTTTTAATATAATACCCGCTATTTATAAAGCTATATTAATATAATTATAAACTTTAGGTTAGTTTTTCCCTAGCTAAATAAAAACGTTTATATTTTAAAAAACATATTTAAGCTTGCTAATTAACAAAGTACACACTAACTTACTAAGTTCTAAAGCTTTATCCGCCATACAAGTGGAACTACTAGCCAATCTGCACCCTAGGTTTCTAGCACTTATAGGCGCTATAATAACTATAAAAGCGCTAATAATAGCAAAAATAATAATAATAGTAATAATAATAATAGTAGTAATAACGATAATAGTAAGGATGAAGGCTGCTTGTAGAGTAATTGTAAAAGGATTGTACGCGATAAGGTTGTATTATTTACAAAGTAGCGGAAAGTGTGAAAATATAATTTAATTAACAAACTAATTAATAACTAACAAGGCTAAGCTTTTTTTATTATGGGAAATAGTAGTTATAAACTTTGTAAAATTATTATAAAGATAGTTATATAACTTTAAAAGGATTTTAATATTTTTTTTATAAAAGTTGAGTTTTTACTAAGCTTTTTCTTTTTAAGCTAGATTTTTAGCAATGTTAGCTAGAAGGTATTTTAGGATTTTTATTAAAAGTAGTTCAAATTTCTTTATAATTAAAAACTTATAGTAGCAATTAAAGCTATATTTACTATTACTTTTAACTTACGTTAGCTTAGTTGTATAAAGCTTTTTAAGCTTATAGCTATATAGAGCGCGTTAAAACAAGAGGAGGTTTAGAATTTGCAAAAAAAAGATTTGCGCTACTTATAAGCTACTTTGGAATTAGTCCGCTTTTAAGAGTTATTTAACTTAAAAGTGAATAGGCAATTTTAAAAGCTAGAGAAAGTTCGTTATTCTTTTAGCTTTCAAGCGTTTTTAAATAACTATAATTTATTTAGTAAATAAAGCATTATATATTAATTATAACTTACTTTATTTATTACTTTTTAGTTAGGTTTTAACAATAAAACGTTTAACCTAACTATTTGTTAGTATAAACTAATTGTTATTTTAGCCTGCTATTTCAAAAACGGAATTTTAACATTCCTACTACGAAAGTTACTAATTAAACTTTTCAGCCCCCTAAAAATCAAATCTAGTATAAGTAAAAACAAAAATTTAAAGGAGCTAAGATTGGTTATAGCAATTGAAAGCCTAGTCAAACATTTCCCCCCTATTAAGGATTTTTACTCCTTTATGTAAAATAATATTGTTAACCCAACCCTTAAGGAGCATATCTTACTACAAACTGTTGGAAAAGTAATGCTAAAAGGAGGGAGAGCGAATAAGTTTTTGGATGCAAATCCCTAGAAGTTGATATAAAGTAGGGGTTTAGCTATTAAAAGAATTTAGGCTATAGTTAGCAATTCTGAAGAATTAAAGAACGTAGACGGTTCTGGGGAGGATGGGGAGGGTGGTAGTTCTAGTGCTAGTAGTGGAAATAATGTAAATAGTAACTAGGGTAGCGTTTAAATTAATTAAGGGCGGTAAATACAAGGTAAATACAAAGCATATACCAAAACAGCTTATTATCTTGCTTACCTAGCCTATTATCTTGCTTACCTAGCACATTCCTAAAATATACTATAGTCTTAACCTTACAATAAAAACAATAAAAATATTAATAGTAGTGTTTTAGAAGCTATTATTATAAGCTATTATATAGTATAAATAAAGTTTAATTTTAAATAAATACAAGGCAAATATAAAGTACATACTAAAATAACCTATTATTTTACTTGCTTACTACATTCTTAAAACTAACATTACAATTCTAACATTGCAATCTTAACTTTATAACGAAAATAACGGAAATGCTAACAATAGTGTTTTGGACTTGCTAAAAATGTCGTTCCAACTCCGCACTTTACCTAGATATACTATAACCTAGCTTATTTTAAGTTTTGTAAAAGGTTAGAATGTTAGGCAAGCATTAAGTTTGCTCTACTACCCTTACTGCTCCTACTTGCACAAAGCCAATTTTGGCCAAATTCTAGTTTTACAAAATGTTAGGATATTTGTATTCAATTTAGCTACGTTTTGCTACTACATTTACTACAAAAACGTTTTAGCCAAATAGTATATAATTATAGCTTTTTAATAAAAGTTAAGCATTAGTCTACGCTTCAATTTAGTTTTTCTCCAAATACTAGAATTAGCTAAATATTCCAAATACTAATAGAAATAGCTCTAAGAACGCGTTTAAATTCCGCACAAACTCCTAGTTGTAATTCCCCGGTTCAGATTAGGTTTTCTCTTTATTTCTCCATTTCCTCTCCTCTTTTCTCTTCTCTTGCTTCTATTTAAAAAACCCCATTTTATTCTTAGTAATAAATATCCCTATCCCAAAATTTAGTAGTAATAGAGACTGGACGTAAATATTAAATAAGACAAGCAATTGAATATTAAAAGGATATAATTTACATATAAGTAGAGAAATAGAGTAGTTAAGCAAAGGTAATACTATTAATATTATAAAATAAATAACTATTGCACCAACTAATTCCAATATTATAAGAAGCTAAGATGGGGAGCTCGGACCAACCAATCCCAATATTATAAGATGTTGAGATGGGGAGCTTGAACTAACTGATCCCAATATTACAAGATGCTAAAATAGGGAGCTTGGACTAACCAATCCTAATATTACAAGATGCTAAGATAGGGAGCTCGGACCAACCAATCCCAATATTACAAGATGTTGAGATGGGGAGCTTGAACCAACCGATCCTAATATTATAAGATGCTAAAATAGGGAGCTTGGACTAACTAATCCCAATATTACAAGATGCTAAGATAGGGAGCTTGGACTAACTAATCCCAATATTATAAGATGCTAAAATAGAGAGCTCAGACTAACTAATCCTAATATTACAAAATACTAAGATGGGGAGCTTGGACTAACCAATCCTAATATTATAAAATGCTAAAATGGGGAGCTCGGACCAACTAATCCTAATATTATAAAATGCTAAGATAGGGAGCTCGGACTAACCAATCCCAATATTACAAAATGCTAAAATAGGGAGCTTGGACCAACCGATCCCAATATTACAAAATGCTAAGATAAGGAGCTCGGACTAACTAATCCCAATATTACAAAATGCTAAAATAGAAAGCTTGGACTAACCAATCCTAATATTATAAAATGCTAAAATAGAAAGCTTGGACTAACTAATCCTAATATTATAAGAAGCTAAAATAGGGAATAATTAAATAAATAAAATGTAATAATATAAAATAGCATATAATAAATATAATAAAAAAAATTAATAAATTCGGTTGTTTAATAAGTAGAATATTAGAAAAATAAAGGAGAATATTAGAAAAACAAAAGAGAATATTAGAAAAAAAAAGGAAAAAAAAAAGGAAATAAAATAAATAGAAAGATTTAGTTTATAGCTGGACTTACTAAAATTCTATATTGCGCTCTTTGCTATTATTTATACGCAACAAGCATATTAGCATATAAAGGTTAAACTCTATTCGTTAAAAGCGCGTTACGTTTATTATACTATATAAACTGCTAAAAAGTTCCTTAAAATTGCACTTGCAGAATATAAGAAGCCTTAGGCGAAATGTTATTAATAGTATATATTTAGCTAAAAAAACTATTTTATATTCTTCTCTAGCTTATTTAATAAGTTTTTCGCGCGCGCGACTAAAAGTGCAGCAGTTTCTATTAAAAGTTATAATTACAAGCACTTACAATATAATACTAGCTAATTATAAAGTTCTATTCTAAAGTATAGCCTAATATTGTTAGAAACGCTATAGTAGAATTTAAAGAGCTTTAGAGAGCCCGGATTATAGGTATAGCTAGAACTACTTATATAAAGCAGGGAATATAAATAACTAAGCCCCTTAAAGCTTAAACCCTAGTAGTCCGTATGCACTACCTCTTAAAATAGTGCGCAACACCTTTTAAACTATAATATAACAAACAATATATACACTTTAAACCTCTAATAAATATATTTTAATTTATTTTTTTTTAGCTTTTAAAAAATATCTTTAAGCACTTTATTAACTTTAAAAACATATAGCACAAGCTATATGCAAGTCTATGCTCCTTATAACCTAAATTCCTTTAGCTTGTACATCTGTTAGTATAACCTTTTAATAGTTTCCTTATTATCCTACGCGTACAATATGTTCCTTATAATTGTTTATTTAAAATATTCCATTTTAGCCTTATAGAACGCAAAGCTTAAGTTCTACATTGTAGTGGAGGATTGTAATTCCCCGGTTCGGATTAGGTTTTCTCTTTATTTCTCCATTTCCTCTCCTCTTTTCTCTTCTCTTACTTCTATTTAAAAAACCCTATTTTATTCTTAATAATAAATATCCCTATTTCAAAATCTAGTAGTAATGGAGACTGGACGTAGCTATTAAATAGGATAAGCAATTGAATATTAAAAGGATATAATTTACATGTAAGTGGAGAAATGGAGTAGTTAGGCAAAGGTAATACTATTAATATTATAGGATAAATAACTATTGCACTAACCAATCCCAATATCACAAGATGTTGAAATAGGGAGCTCGGACTAATTAATTCCAATATTACAAAATGCTGAAATGGGGAGCTCGGACCAACCGATCCCAATATTACAAGATGCTGAGATGAAGAGCTCGGACCAACTAATTCCAATATTACAAAATGCTAAGATAGGGAGCTTGGACTAACCGATCCCAATATTACAAGATACTAAGATGGGGAGCTTGGACCAACCGATTCCAATATTATAAAATGCTAAAATGGGGAGCTCGGACCAACTGATCCCAATATTACAAGATGTTGAAATGAGGAGCTCGGACCAACTGATCCCAATATTACAAAATGCTGAAATGGAGAGCTCGGGCCAACCGATCCCAATATTACAAAATGCTAAGATAGGGAGCTTGGACCAACTAATCCCAATATTATAAAATGCTAAGATGGAGAGCTCGGGCTAACCGATCCCAATATTACAAAATGCTAAGATGGGGAGCTTGGACTAACCGATCTCAATATTACAAAATGTTGAGATGGGGAGCTTGGACCAACCGATCCCAATATTATAAGATGCTGAGATGGGGAGCTTGGACTAACCGATCCTAATATTACAAAATGCTAAGATAGGGAGCTCGGACCAACCGATCTTAATATTATAAGATGCTAAGATGGGGAGCTCGGACTAATTGATTCCAATATTACAAAATGCTAAGATGGAGAGCTTGGGCCAACTGATCCCAATATTATAAGATGCTAAAATGGAGAGCTTGGGCTAACCGATCCCAATATTACAAAATGCTAAGATGGAGAGCTCGGGCCAACCAATCCTAATATTACAAGAAGTTAAAATGGGGAATGGTTGAATAAATAAAATGTAATAATATAAAATAGTATGTAATAAATATAATGAAAAAAATTAATAAATTTGGTTGTTCGTTAAGTAGAATGTTGGAAAAATAAAAGAAAATGTTAGAAAAACAGAAGAGAATGTTGGAAAAAGAAAGGAGAAAGGAAAGGAAATAAAAATAGGTGGAGAGATTTAGTTTGTAGCTGGACTTACTAAAATTCTATATTGCGCCCCTTGCTATTGTTTGTACGCAGCAAGCATATTAGCATGTAAAGGTTAGACTCTACTCGCTAAAGGCGCGTTACGTCTATCGTGCTGTGTAAGCTGCCGAAAAGTTTTTCGAAATCGCATTCGCGGAATATGAGGAGCCTTAGGCGAAATGTTATTAGTAGTATATATTTAGCTAGGAAGACTGCTTTGTATTCTTCTCCGGCTTGTTCGATGAGTTTCTCGCGCGCGCAACCAAGAGTATAGCGGTTTCTGTTGAAGGTTATAATTACAAGCACTTGCAGCATAATACTGGCCAATTATAGCGTTTTGTTTTAGAGTGTAGCTTAATGTTGTTAGAAGCGCTATAGTAGGATTTAAGGAGCTTCGGGGAGCCCGGATTACGGGTGTAGCCAGGACTACCTACATGGAGCAGGGGATGTAAACAACTAAGCCCCTTAAAGCTTAGACCTTGGTGGCCCGTGCGCACTACCTTTTAAAGTAGTGCGCAATACCTTTTAAACTATGGTATTATAGACAATATACACACTTTAAACCCCTAATAAATGTACTTTAATTTGTTTCCTTTTAGCTTTTAAAAAATGTTTTTAAGCACTTTGTTAACCTTAAGGATGTATAGTACGGGCTATATACGAGTCTATACTTTTTATAACCTAAGTTCTTTTAGCTCGCGTATCCGTTAGTATAACCCTTTTAACAGTTTCCTTATTGTTTTACGCGTGCAATGTGTTCCTTACAATTGTTTGCTTAAAATATTTCGTTTTAGCTTTATAGAGCGTGAGGCTTAGGTTCTATATTGCGGTGGGGGATACAGTGAGGATTTTAAGGTTTTTTTGTTTTTTGGGCTGTATTTATATAAATAGTGTACTATGCAGTTGTTGCGGCCCCGATCTGTTTATATAGCGTTTATGATTATTAGCGAGGATTAGGAATAGAGATTTGGCTGTAAATGAAAATGTAAAGTGCTATAATTTGGGCAAGGCGGCTTATATAGTGCTATTTTGTAGTTGCTTGTGCGTTAAGGAATTGTTAATAGTAGTAGTAGTTATAGCTAAAGGAGTAAAATAGTTAGTTATAAAAGTTAAAAGCGCTAGGTAAGGGTAAAATAGCAAATAGCTAGCTGGAAGCGTATTAGAGAATATAAGGGTTTAATATTAATTTGTTAAGTTAAAAAAAGTTGGGCTTAGAAAGAGGATAATAATAATGTAAATATTTAAAAAATCTTTAGTAGCTTACTTTAACGTTTTAAACCTTTTATTTAACTTTATAATATTAAGTGCTCTTTAAATATTATATTAGCAATTCAATTTCGTTAAAGTATTTTAAATATACTTGAATTGATTTGCTTTTTAATTATTTTAATATTTAAATATAATAGTGTTTTCATTTATCTTTTTATTATATTTAAACTATACGAAAGCTTTATTATTATTATTATAATAGCGATACTTTAGAGTATTTTTAAGGACTTGATTTACGCAAAGCAGCTTCTCGAGATAATATAAACAAAACTTATAATTACTAGCAAGGAGGGAGCGCTGCCCCTAAATTTTAGCGGGGGCTATATTAAAGTTAACAACGTTTGCTTTTCATATAATAAAAGTAGAAGATTTTAAATAATGTTACTTTTATAGCAGCTAATTTGCCTTTATTATTATAACTTTTTATTTTTAAAAACATTCTTATATGTTTTAATTATTATATAACTCTTTGAACTCGCTTTCTCCTTATATACCCGAATTTTAAAGGCATTATACTCAATATTAACCCTAAGCTTAAAATTATAGCTATTTATATAGCTATACTATAGTAAGGCGGCTATAGGGTGGCCTGTGTAAGTGGCTTAATTGTGTGTATATTGGAATGTTCTTTTGGAGAGTCCTTTTATACACTATTTCGCCTACTAAGAAACATTTTCTCTGAACACTCCTGCACGCACTAACATCCACCTATTATGGACACCTTTATATAAACATTTTAAATAGATATAGAAGTAATAACTTTTAAACGATATATATGTTTAATATTTTAAAAAAATTTTAAAAAGATTGTTAGAAGAGTTATACAAGAAATGGATATCGAAGAACAAGCCTATACATTACAGCTACTTAACATTTTCGCTTAAAGCGCTTAAAAGAAGTATTAACAAATTTCACTACAAACAGGTATTTTTAATGTAATACCCGCTATTTATAAAGCTATATTAATATAACTATAAACTCTAGGTCGGTTTCTCCCCAGCTAAATAAAAGCGTTTATACTCTAGGAAACACATTTAAGCCCGCTAGTCGACGAGGTGCGCACTAACCCACCAGGTCCTAAGGCTCTGTCCGCCATACAAGTGGAACCACTAGCCAGTCTGCGCCCCAGGCCTCTAGCACTTATAAGCGCTACGACAACTATAGAGGCGTTGATAATGGCGAAGACGATGACGATGGCGATGACGATAGTGGCGGTGACGACGATGGTAGTGAGGATGAAGGCTGCTTGTAAAGCAGCTGTAAGAGGATTGTATGCAATAGGGTTGCGCTGCTTGCAAAGCGGTGGAAGGTGTGAAGATGTAGTTTGATCGATGAGCTAATTAACGACTAATAAGGCTAGGCTTTTTTTATTATGGGAAATAGCAGCTACGAGCTCTGCGAAATTATTATAAGGATGGTTTCGCAATTTTGGGGGGATTTTAATATCTTTTTTATAAAAGCTAAGTTTTTGCTAAGCCTTTTCCTTTTGGGCTAGATCTTTAGCGACGTTAGTTGGAAGGTATTTTGGAATTTTTATTAAGAGCAGTTTAAATCTTTTTGTAATCGAAAACTTATAATAGCAATTAAAGCTGCATTCACCGTTACCTCTGACTTACATTAGCTTAGCTGCATAGAGCTTTCCAGGCTTGTGGCTATGTGGGGCGCGCTAAGATAGGAGGAGGTCTAGAATCTGCGGGGAAAAGATTTGCGCTACTTACAGGCTATTTTGGAATTGGTCTGCTTTTGGGAGTTATTTAACCTGAAGGCGAACGAGTAGTTTTAAAAGCTGGAGAAAGTTCGTTATTTTTTTAGCTTCTAGGCGTTTTTGGACAACTATAACTTATTTAGCAAACAAGGCATTACATATTAATTGTAGTTCACTTTATTTGTTGCCTTTTGGTTAGGTTTTAATAATAAGACGTTCAACCTAACTGTTTCTTGGTATAAGCTAATTGCTATTTTGGCCCACTATTTCGGAGACGGAATTTTAGCATTTTTGTTGCGAAAGTTACTAATTAAACTTTTTAGCCCCCTGAAGATCAAATCTAGTGCAGGCGGGGACAAGGATTTAGGGGAGCTGAGATTGGTTATGGTAATCGAAAGCCTAGTTAAACATTTCCCCCCCATTAAAGATCTTTGCTCTTTTGCGTGGAACAATATTGTTAACCCAACCCTTAAGGAGCATATCCTACTATAAACTATTGGAAAAGCAATGCTAGAAGGAGGGAGAGCGAATAAGTTCTTGGATGCAAATCCCTAGGAGTTAATGCAAAGCAGAGGTCTAGTTATTGGAAGGATTTAGGCTATAGTTAGCAATTCCGAAGAACTAAAGAACGTAGACGGCTCCGGGGAGGACGGGGAGGGCGGTAGTCCTAGTGCTAGTAGTGGAAATAATGTAGATAGCAATTAGGGTAGCGTTTAAATTAATTAAGGGCGGCAAATACGAGGCAAATACGAGGCACATACTAAAATAGCCCATTATCTTGCTTACCCAGCCTATTATCTTGCTCACCCAGCACATCCTTAAAATACACCGCAGTCCTAACCTTATAATGAAAACAACGAAAATACTAGCAGCAGTGTTTTGGAAGCCATTATTATAGGTTATTATACAATATAGATAAAGTTTAATTTTAAACAAATATAAGGCAAATATAAAGCATATGCTAAAATAGCTTATTATTTTACTTGCCCACTATATCCCTAGAACTAACATTGCAATCTTAACATTGCAATCCTAACTCTATAACGAAAATAACGGAAATGCTAGCGGTAATGTTCCGAACTTGCTAAAAATATTGTCCTAACTCCGCACTTTATTCGGACATATTGCAACTTAGTTTACTTTAAGTTTTGTAAGAGGTTAAGATGTTGGGCAGGCATTAAGTTTGCTTTACTACCCTTATTGCTCCCACTTATACAAGGCTAATTTTGGCTAGATCCTAGTTTTATAAGATGTTGGGATATTTGCATTTAGTTTAGCTACGTTTTGCTACTACATTTATTGCGAGAACGTTTTAGCTAAGTAGCATATAGTTATAGCTTTTTAATAAGAGTTAAGCATTGGTTTGCGCTTCGGTTTGGTTTTTCTCTAAATACTAGAACTGGCCAAATATTCTAAATACTAACAGAAATGGCTTCGAGGACGCGTTTAGATTCCGCACGGACTCCTAGTCTTTCGTCTCTTTGTGCTACTTTAATTGTATTAACTTAACCCCCCTTTAGGGCAAGCTGATTTGCAGGCAACGCTTGTGAATTTGCAGAAGAGACATAGAACACACGGAGTTGGACCCAGCCCAGCCGTCCCGCTCTTTACGCTAGCGCTCTGGCTATACATACTAAACTGTTAAAATTACGCACTAGGTACTACTTAGAATCTGATGTATAGCTGCTACATCCTTTACTAATACCTCCATTTTTACTATTATACAATAGGCCCGCCACTTCAGTATCCCCCTACAACGAAAAGCGACCCCGTCCCGCATTTAGCGCTATTAAAGTATACATTTATAAGAAGTAACAAGTCAAGGAAAAAACTAACAACCTAGCTCTAAGCTCCATCAGGTATATACCAACCTTTTACTATAACTTATGCTTTATATTTTACTAATAACAAAATCCCTCTATCTTTAGAAATTATAATTATTCTGAAAGCTACGACGATGGACACTGCTTAAGCGCCCCCCGCGGCAATTCTCCCTCCTCTAACATTTTCTAAGCGCAGTCCAACAGCGCTATAGGGCAAGGCGATGTTAAAGATAACAATTACCAAGCGTTACAATATATAGAAGACGAGGAAGACGTAAAGTCTGATAGTTTTGGCGAGGAAGATGGGAACGAACGGGTTAAGAATTAAAATACTGAATACGAAGAGCCCGGATCCGTCGAAGATTAGGATAGTAACGCTGAAGTTGAAGACGAAGAGTTTCTAAATAACATTTCGGTATGGATTGCTAATTCCAACGAACTTATATAGAAATAGCTATACCTCCCTCCGCTAGCTAGCATTACCAGCTGGATTTAGAGCGCTCCAAGCAGATAGCATAGGCTCGCCCGTTGCATTATTTATGCCCTTCATATCGGTATTATCCTATGCCTAGCAGCGATGCACGCCTAATATAAAGCGGAATATTGGCAGTTTTGCACAAAGTATTGTAAGCTACGCTACATATATAATATTGAGGGTACAATATTCCCCCTTAGTGTTGCTAAAAGGAGTTGGGGGATAGGTTTATCCCGTTAAACGCTAGATATTCTAAGCGTATAGTTGAACTAGGATCGCTAGGCTTTCCCTACCGCCAGTCGCCTCGAACGTCTGTTCATCGGCTAATTAGGAGAGAGCGAGCAGATATGTCTTTACCGGAACGCGCTATTCAAGCCCCTCCTACAATACTCTATTAAAAATGTAGACAACGCTATCGCCTTTTTCTTTAACCTAAACTCTTTTAAAGTACCTATTTATTTACCTATTATCCTACAACCCACTAAGCTTTTAGAGGGCTTAATTCATCTTTATTATAAGGTTAATATAAATAGAAAAATAGAAAGTATCCCCGTCCACAAAATCCTTTATATGTTGTTCGCTACAATAAGCAGCCGTTCGTACCCAATCTTCATATTCTTCCTAAGCATATACTCGCTTAGACGAAAAAACCCCCATTTAAGCAACATAGCCTACGCTGCCTTCTACAAAAAAGTCTTGCTTCTAAGCTTGTCCTACCTCTCGTCCTAAGCAAAGTTCGTTAATTCCATACAAACCAACGTCCTCCCAACCTTCCAACGTATCCTAGAGACCTATAAAGTTGCAGAGCTTCTCGCCCAGGTAGGGTTGGAGAAGTCGGGCTAAGAGGGCAGTGCTTGAGGACGGCTTATTAACATTACATTCACCCCGTCGAATAATACAATAGTCTGGAACGTAATAAGCGAGTTCCTCTATAGCCTTAATTATAACTTGTTGCGAGACGATCCTAACCAATTCGACCTCCGCTAATTCTGCAATGCCTTTTTTATATACAATAGTAAGGGTTTAAAACTCAAGACCTAGCGGCAACGGGCCCTCTCAACCTGCATTTAAAGCTTTTAGCAGTAGCAAAGCCAAATGTACAACGAGGTATTTGCCGTTAACGAAAGCAGCAATAGGCAGTACCTTAATATTGCCTCCGAGATCTTATTTATCCCTAGCCTAGGCTACCCCAAAGGCTTTATCCTCCTTGCTAAGCGATGCTGCGTATATAACACTATAGCATTCGTCCTAAAAGATGTTCCGCGTTAGAACGGCGCTAACTAAGGTAATAGCTAGGCTAACGGGGATAGCGAGGACAGCGAGGACGGCGAGTACGGAGAATATAGTGTAAGCGCTGGGGGGACTAGGCAAGATGAGGGTACGGGGTTCCAACCCCCTTTGATACCCCGGACTATTACTTGCGAATACCCTATTACCCTTTTTAGAGACATAGTTACACTTACTGTTAAACCCAAACCTATATACTTAGCTGTTAGACACGGGCTAGTGTACATACAATTATATTCCCTATTTAAAGAACGCTTCAACGCACGCAATATTTACCCCTTCTCCTACCCTAGTATCGTAAACCTTAGTTATACTGAGAATAATTACAAAAGCTTTATTGCGGTATAGAAAACAAAAGATAATAGGGAATCTGCGAAGAGGGCTGACCTTAAGTTAAAGCAGCGCGTTAATAAAGTTATGCAGTTTAATACAATCTAACACTTTAGCTGGCGGACTAAGTTTCAGGTTACAGCCGGGCTTGCATATATTATCTAAGAGGAGGATAAGAACTGGGCTGCTTTTCTACAGGAGTACTACTGACTATTGAGACTATATAACTCGCGGAGCGCCATTACCGTCGTTGAAGCTCCGTATACAGCGGTTAACCTTAACAATATCACCCTTCCATCTAACGCCTTCATTGTTTATAAAATGGATGAATTTAAATTATTCGTCTGGGGGAACATTCAGAAGCACCTCATCGTTATGAACAGCATCCAAGCCCTGCATAGCTGCAAAATAACGCTATTAGCAGTTGCCTAGCTTTATGTATTAATAACTCTTGGCTTCTAACACTTTATTTCGAACCTCAAACTGCACTAAGCGTAGTTTCTCAACAACCTGCCCTATAAAAGCGGTGCTCTAGGCCTAAAGTCTGGTTTTGGGCTATGGAATACAATGGATAAATATGGATTCGGGTTCTTCTATTTTAGTACGGTTAATTGGAGGGATTTTAAGATTGATAATGTATACACTAACTAAATTACTTTTCCCAACTTCCAAGTTATAGTAAGATATTAACAGAGCCTTACATTAATACAAGCTTGTTCTTTCCTTAACTAGCTCCTTAAAATTATCAATAAAACAACTTTATACAATATTTGCGAGTTTGTTTTTGAAAAGTACGTTTACTTTATACTGTAGGAGTATAGGGAAACAGCCTTACTCAAGATATTCGGGCAGGATAGTGCACGGCTAATAAGTTATAAACCTTAGCTAGATAGCTACCGCTTCCACTTCCAAGGGCTGCAGGGTGCCCTTAAAAGGGTTGGTAGGACTGCTAGTGTAGTGATAGGGAATATAGCTTAATTTACCTGTCCTGCGGCATTCTTTGAATGGATATGGTATTTAATACCGTATGTATATAGCCGCAAATACACAACCACTCTAGCATTCCGAATATTCTTCGGAATAGCCTGCCAATACTTTGATATTAGAGGTAATGTGTACGCAACCTTAACACGCCTTTAACAGATCCTAGCGTACCGTTTCTTCGAACAGTATATTGCAGTATTGTATTTAGATAGTAATAGCACCTTCGCGTTAGTTATTAGAAAGGGAGCTTAGGTACTATATTGCTTCGAACCTCTCCTACCCGTTAAGGCCGTTTTACAGGGCAAGTTATAGATCGAGATTTGCATAGAGGTTAAATATATGAAGGGCCTGGACTTTATTATAGGGCGGCTAGCGATAGTGCTAGCTTGTTTAAACCGGATCCGTACTACTAAGGAAGTTAAGGTATAGGTTATACGTAGTTACAATATTGTCTAATATAATTAAGGTCCTTAGCTAGAATAAGTTTGTTTTTTCATTTTCGGTTTCTTATTATTACTACTGTTATTTTCGCAGCTAGGACCCCTTAAAGCTTATAAGTTAGTTAGCTACATTGTTATTAGCAGCGCTAGTAGCGCCTATTATTAAGGTGGAAGAGACCCTTATATTAAATCCACTTACTATAAGAACCTAGGTTAAAATGTGAGCTATTTGGCTATAGATTTAATTACTTGCTAGATTATGTTACTTAGTTTAATCGCCTTCTAAATTCATCTTTTAAAATGCCTAGTATATAAAGTTATACTCCTATTTACAACCTAAGCTGCCTCGCCCATATTATCATCTCCACCTTCATTTTCAGCCTTACTTCCTCCCTAACCGCCGTTCTCTAGCCTACAACGCTTCTTCACAACTACTGCTAGCTCGTCTTTAGCCTAGCGCTTTTGCGATCCAGTTTTATAACGCGTTCTATTTTCCCCTTCTTATCCCTAAGCTGGGGCACCAAGTGGGGGAGGCAAAGTTTTACCCAGCAGTTTATCGTTAGCGCTTGGGGGCAAGAGGGGAGAAGCTGGGAAATATTAGCAGTTAGTCCAACTAATACCAATTAGTACATTCAAAATCTACACTAATTAGTATTAAAGGCGGGTTACGTACTAGTACCAGCCTCTCCACCGGCAGGACCTCCAGCGTAGTCCAATCCCTCCAAAGTATTAAAACCCTCCAGGCCTAAGCTGTCCGATCCCTCTAGGGCATTAGAATCCTCCGAGCTCAAATCGCTCGAGTTTATAATAAATTTGGTGGACAGTAGCTTAGTAGCAAACTTGCCCTTTCTACCTTTTCTTGCGCTACCTGTTAGGGCGTTATAGCGTCGGCGGAATTCCCGACTAGCCTTTTCCGCCTCCTTCTTAGCCTGGTTTTGTTGTGCGGTAGTCTTGGCGTTAAGGTCCTCTATATTCTTATTGTATTTTGCTTTAGCTTCCTTGATTAATCGTAAGTACGCATCTCTCTAATTTTCGTCGATGCCTTTGGAATTCTTAGAGATACGCTTGAGGTGTTTCTCTATCGTTAACACTACATGGTCTTGACTAATAAAAAGTTAAAAAAGGAAATAATACTAATTAATATTATATTATAAACTTACGCTATTCTATAACCTTGCTTTTGGATTCGATCTTTACGATTAGCCTTCCTAAAAGCGGACTTGCGGGTTTCTTTCGCAACATTAGCCTCGTTTTTAAGTGCAGCCAAATCCGCTTTCAACTTTCTGTACTGGGGCAGTTGGGGCGTTGGTGTCTTTTAGCCAGAATTATTATCCTCGTTCTGCACTTTATTGCTATCCTTATCCACCTGCCTAATTGTTGCAGTAAAGGGATTTTTCCGGGTAAGCTTGGGAGTTCGGTGTTGCTTTACCTCCTTCTTCAATAAAAAGGTGGGGGTTGTAGTCTTGTTGCGGGGGGGCTTCTTTGGAGTCGCCTTTGGTTGGAAATTATTAACAACTTTGGCGCTACGCCTTTCGAAATTTCGGTAGTCGCGTTCCGGTTCCCCGATAAGTGTAAGGTAGTACTAATTTAATAGCTACGTAATGTTTTCCTCAATCTGTGGTATTAAGGCGAACACGTCGTCCTACAACAAGTTATCCACCGAGAACGGCTCGAAAGAGGCCGATCCACCTGCCTCTTCCTACTTTTTGTAGTACACGTTTAGGAACATAGGGCTAAGTTGGTCAACGTATTTAACCAGTGCTCCAACCTTTAACTCCATAGTGATATCGTCTAAGAGATGGAGTGGGTTGGACATTATAAAGTGGACCAATCTAGAATAGAATTGACCGATCCGCCTAGTCCGCTCTGAGCTAAAATCCTTAATGTATTATAGTAGCTTAACAACCTATATGTAATAATTAAACGAATATAAGAGCATTAATTGGGCAACTTTGTAGGCGATAAAAGCTTAGAGCTTTTCGTTGTTGATATTAATAAGCTTTAAACGAGGAATAACATTATGTACTTACTATAAAACATTAGCACAATATTATATATAATACTAATTAGTATAGCAATTAATTCTATACTAATTAATATTATTAAAATGTTTACTAACCTTCTGCAGTATGCGCTCCTCTAGCTAATTGCTAAGAGTGCTCTATATTTGTAGTATGTAGAACTTGATTATGCTTGTTTAACCAATGCGGAAAAGCCATTTTAGAATTTATAGAATAGTAGCAATGTTCTAAATATAGCTGAGCGCAATGCCTACATGGCATTGCTTGTAGTAGTTTAGTCTGGCGCTAGAGACAAACGAGTTGAGAATTAATATTTGGATTTTGGAGGTTTTATTGTTTTAAGTATTTATAATCTGCTCGCGCTTGTACAGAGTTATGCTAAATTGAACAGTTAGCATAATAAAGCTAGCTTTTTATAAGAACGCAGCTACAATCTTATAAAAAGTTAATAATTGTGCAAATAATACCAATTAATGTAGAATAAATAATACCAATTAGTATTAAGAGAGTATATTTACTGTATAATCTAAGGCGAATTTACTACAATAAGGACCCTTTTTCCTTTTTTTACGTACTATAGGTATATGGATAGAATAAAGTGGAATATGGGCGATTTGGCAATTGTAAAGTGCACTATTTGCAGTCGTTCGGTTAGCGGTATAATATCCGAGCTTTTTACTAACGTTTGGAAGAGCTATGATAGTCTACTATTATTGTAGTGGTGGACGATCTGCTCTACTAGCTTTATCCCTAGCTTAGCTAGTGTCCTATCCTTAGTAATTGCGTTTTTAGTGGCCTAGCGGGCCTGCGTATGCAGCGTCTTTAGCTAGGTGCTGGCTACTGCTAGCTTGTACTAGGCAGCTACGTTGTTAAACTCTTTGGGTGCTATTGCAGTTATTGTATCTTTTTCGTACAATATACGCTAGGAATGGTAGTTAATTAACAAGTACATTAAAGCACGAATGAGTCCGAGGCTTAGGGAGGCGGTTTGCTTATTTTCCTTGTCCCTACCTAACTTGGCGGCAGAAATTTCGTCCATATAATTGGACGTTAGTAGAGTCTCCAACGCTAGAGATATGTTACCCAATAGGGCGTTGGTCTCCTTGTATACGGTTTTGTATTGAATGCTGTAAGCTAGTTCTACTAATATTATATCTATAGGCGGGATATTGTCTTGGGGGAACAGCACAATACTGTTCGGAATAGTAAAAGCAGTGTTCATACCCTAGTTTAGAACATAAACCTGTGTTTGCTTAAGCGTCTCCGTTGTTAATGCAGCCACCTCCTTGCCCTCCTCAATATACAACTGGGTGTTCGGGTTTAGGAACTACTATTTAAATCTAAGCGTCTCCTTAATCCACTACAGGCTCGCTACATCCTCGTCCTCTTTAAAGGAGAATTTAGTAATAGAGTTAGGGTCAGTAACGTTATACGATAGCTTGAAGTCCGGATCCGTAATGTTTAAAACTAGGGTTGTAAAAAGTATTTAGAATACTTTATGCAATTTACTTATAAACCAAATTATTAACAAGAATAAGCCCTATTCCATTACCCAATTTTGTGCTGGGGTCGCTGTAATAAAGCCAATAATGCTTTTAAGGAACAATTTCACTATGCGCTAGGTATTGCCTTCGAAATTCCGTAAGGCTTAAGCTTCGTTGCAAATAACAGCTTTAAACTGGAAGTTTTTAATAGAAGTCATTTTCATTTTTAGCCGCTTAACTTTTTGCATTTCGTTAAAGGGGCCATTTGTATAGCCACTACCTTAGCTAGCTTTAGTACGGATATTATATTTATAAATAATTAGCAAACACTGCTATAGGATTAATTAATACTAATTAGTACTATTTAATTTAAACAGTACTAATTAGTATCTAATAGTTTATTTATATACCTAGGTTCGTTTAGGACCTTTTTATTAAAATCTAAGTCGTTTATATAAAGTTCCTCATTCTCGTTGTCCTTGTCCTTATCCTCGTCCTCTTTATCCTTATCTTTAAGCGGCTGGCGTGAACGTGCGGGTTGTTTTCCTTTGCTCTTCTAATTTTTTAACCCGCTTAGCTTATTCTAGTAGAGATACTTGTCCAATCGCCAACCACCTGTATATGTAGAAGGGTCGATCTTATTGACCTTCGCTTTGTAAAAGCGCTTATATGCCGTTGTATACAAGGTTAGGATAATATGCGACGTATTGTTGGGGTCTTTAGTGTTCGAGGCCTAGAACTTCATTAGCTTTTCCAGCTTGGGCTTAGTAAGTGTTACATTCTTACGGGGATCGTTATTCCCCAAACTTAAAGTGGACCTATAATAGCAGTGGAATTTAAGACCTAGGAAGTTTTTGTATCCCTCCCTATATAATTAGGCAACTAGATTGGCTAGTATTAAGATAATCATGGGCTACGCGGTAATAGCCTTTCCCCTTGCTACTTTTAACTTAAGGTTGCAAATTGCTATTTTAATGGAGAGCATGTATGTAAAGGTTTTCCTAGTACCGACCTCGTTTATTAGCATTTAGCTTCGGAGAGCAGATTTCTCTATCGTATGGCAAATATAGGCATTTAGTAAATATTAGCAAATGGACAGTTTTAAAAGCATATAATATTAATTAATGTAGTATTATTCTGCACTAATTGGTATTAAATGGCAATACCCTACCGACAAGTTGATAGGGCAGGATATGTTTGGCATTTGCTAATTTGCTGTTACCCATGTCCTAGTTGCTCTAGGCGTATTTCTCCTTGATAGCTTAGTAGTTGAATTTTTTGCTGGCCTTTATCGGCTTTGTGGACGTGTTTAGCTTGTTATCGTATTTCCCTAGCAGTTTGATAGTATTAATAAGCATTTTGGTGTCCGTGAAGTCCGGGTCTTTGATGAGGGGATGACCCCGTGACAATATACTTTTGATTGAAAAGCTTTGCTATACCTTTGCTTCAACCCTTGCTTTTGCATCTTTCTAAAACTCGTTTGGCTTCTGGTTGGCAATAGCTAGTCTTTCTACTATTTCTTCCTGGTTGCTTATGTACTTTTGGAAGGAGGCATTTTTGCTAAAGAAGAGTGGGTATTCGGCAACGATATCTACTTTTGGGTGGAACTCTACCGGCTTTTCGAAGCGCTTCTTATTGGTTATCTTGTTGAAGATTGTGAGTAGGGATAGGCTATCCAAGGGCGGGATGTCGGATTCGTTAGCGAAATCGGATTCGTTGCACTTCTTGCCTTTGGCTAGCTTTTGGTAGTTTAACTACTGGAACGCGTTAAGGGTGTTGAGAAGGGCTGTACGCTTGTACATGCGAGACTGGAGCTCCCCGTTTTTGAAGTGTTTAAGTTGCAGTGTTGTCGAAGATAGGGTTGAACCTTTAACGACCTGGGCTATCTTTAGCACTTTTACCGCTACTATATTCCGCTGAACTGTTTTATGTATAGAGAATGGGAGAAGCGACGTAGCGTCGTCCGGACGGAAGATGTAAACGACGGGCTTTATTTTCGACGTTAATGGACTAGTGGACCCAAACATATTTACCTTTTTGTTTTAGCGGGTGTTGAAGTATATGAAATGTAGGAGGGCGTGCATCCAATTGTTAATATAATACCTATTGTAGCAATTGGGGGTGTTATTAGTGTAATGTTTAAATTGCTGCTTTTTAGCGAAGTTGTTACCGGTTGTTAAGGAAAGTAGATACGTGTACATATACGCTAGAATTGTAAGAGTGCACAATATTTAATGCTTCTCATCCTCTATCCGGGCGTTGGGGTTGTTCTAGTTACTATAACGGATTAAAACTAGCACGATAGGGTAACGTTCCGCAGACTCAATTGCCTCGAAAATATGCTTGAACTCTAGCAAGAAGAATATTTTCCGTATATAGTTAAAAATTTAACTTTAACCCTCAATGTAAATTTTATTATATTGTGCAAACTTGCTACGCTAAGTATTGCTAGATTTGAGAAATTTAAAGGGCTTAAAGAAATTAGCTATTAGTAAATATTAGAAAAGTCTATTAATAAATAATGCATATAATACTAATTAGTGTAGTGTTATTTATAATACTAATTAGTATTACCTAATAGTAGAGATTATATTAAAAAGAGGAGGGGTATGTTAAGAAAAAGGTAAGATATGTAGCTATATAATACTAATTAGTGTAAAAATAAATAGTATTAATTAGTATTATATTTTCTATGCGGGTATGTTAAGAGAAAGGTAAGATATGTGGCTATATAATATTAATTGGTGCTATTTATTTTTATACTAATTGGTATTATATGCTACTATACTATTGAAAAAAAAGAGAATTAACACTTACTATTACAATTTGTATGCTGTGCTATAAGCTTTGTTAATTTGTAGCTTAGGACAGCAATATAGTTGAGTGCATTCATTTTGTTATTAATTTTAACGATATATGCTAACGTTTAATTGGTTTGTTGCTTGTTAGAGTTAATCTCTAACTTTAGGGCACGCTCTTGCGTTTGCTCCTAAGTGTTGTAGTTCTTTACTATATATTTAACTTTTGAAGGCGACGTATTATGCTATTTGGGGGCGTCTTTGGACAAAGTCGTTGCAATATTAAGGACGTTATAGTATTTTTTGTAGATGGGAATGGAAGCTTTGGTGAGTACTGAGTTAGCGAATTTGTCTTGTTGAATTACTTAATCTTTATTGGCATTTGTCTTGTCTTTAATGCGGAAGTCTTTGATATTAGGGTGTAGGATTTTTTGTAAGTTCTTATATTTGGATCCGCGTGTAAAAAACTTGATTTTTTGGGACTGATTAATGTTTAAGTTGTTAAAGGTTGCCTGGACTGAGGTTTTCTTTTTAGCTGGACTGCTCTTAGCTGCGGCCTCCTTGCTAGGAGAAGGCGCATTGGCGGCCCCCTTGCCCGAGCTAGGGGGGCGACCCCGCGGTGGTATGATGTAGACTACACTAGGGTTAAAGAGCAAAAAGAAAATAAGTGGAAGATGCTATTAATATTAATTAGTATTAAAAAAATAATTAGAAATAGGCATTTAATACTAATTGGTATTGATATTTAACTTATTGTACTAATGAGTTGTTAGTGTAAATGAGTATTGAATTGAAAATATTTTATAGGAAAGGAATTTTTTAAAAAAAACTAAAAATTTTCATTTTTTTATAGTACCTAAAAAGTAGGTTTTGCTCTACTTTTGTAAACTTAGGGGTTTAATTTACTATATTAATTGGTATTATTTACACTATATATTTACTAATACTAATTAGTATTAAGTTGTAGTTTAACTATTATATCTTACTAGGAAGCTAGTATTAGAAGTAATGTTAAAGATGTAGTTAAGGGAAAAGGTAATTAATTAATCTATAGTTTTTAGCTAGTTGTTATAATGTTGACCTTAGGTTTAGGTAAATAGATGTGTTATTAGATAAAGAAAGGAAGATTATTGAGAACTTTATTTGTAAGGTTAAATAAGCTTTATTGAAGCTTTTGGTTATTGTGGTGACGCTGGTCAGTCGCTTGCACTTTGTAGTACTGCAATATGTTTTTTAATAAAATTAAAAAAGTTATTTAATATAGTTTTTAATTATGAAATTATTAAAATTATTTTTTATAAATATTAAAAAAAACTTTATTATAAAAGT